>CM055124.1:18391890-18571890 GCA_029206835.1 Rana muscosa | reverse complement strand
GAATCTGTGTACCTAGTCCCTTTATCTGTCTCAAAGGGGAGATGTCAGAGGTCTGTTAAGACCCAGTGGTGTCCCCCCTCCCATAGTCACAAAAAAAGAAAAATAATTTTTTTTAATGGCCCCTTTAAAAAAAAAAATCCCCAAAAAATGTAATTTAAGTAAGTGAACTTGAGCGCCGGACACCAGTGCCCTATGGGAAGCGCCACGTCAATGCAATCATGAGATTGCAGACGTGGCGCTTCATTTGCGGGCTTTTAACCCGCCTTGCGGCGCAATGCAAAGTGCAGATTAGCTTCCGCCCGTAGAATCACTATGGGCGCCGGGCGGGAGCATTGTTGTGTGACTTTCAGCTGTTACTTCCGGGTTTCGTGGAATAGACGAAAACCGGAAGTGATGTCACGTTGGCAGCTCCGTTCTTTGCATGGCCCAGGAGCTGCAAGCAAGGTAAGAAGACCGCTGTCACCACTCACCATGTGCTATTGCTAAGTTTGTCCTTGCTTGCTAGATCGATCCCACATCCCACCCTGATCCCCAATTACTTTCAGACTGTCTGTGCTGTGCAGTTTTCTAGACATAGTCCTCCAGGCTCCTGATTTATATGTATTTGTGCAAGGCAAGGGGTGCATGTTCCTGACCAGTGAGTGACCTGTATAACTATAACACATGCTTTTCGGCCCAACTCTCAGCAGTGCATTAACCTGATCTCCCCAGGAAAGGATGGAGAACTACAAGTCCCAGCAGGTTATAATATAAGGCTCTGAGGTGGGTGGGTCCACCTCGGAGCCTTATATTATAACCTGCTGGGACTTGTAGTTCTCCATCTTCTCCTGGGGCTCAGGTGCATGCAATCCACCATCTATGGGACTACAAGTCCCAGCAGTGAGAGAAAAACACATGGACACTGGATGGTGGATTGCATGCACCTGAGCCCCAGAAGAAGATGGAGGACTACAAGTCCCAGCAGAGTACAGAAAAAAGAGGGGGTGACTCCGCGCAAAGGAATTCAAAAGTTGCACAGTAGGCAGAACTGCTGCCTCTACTTATTGCTACCACCTATGTAGGTGGGGCAAGAAATGTGAAAGGGTAAAGAGTGTAGTTGTGGCGCTGTTCTGGCGTATGGACCAACTTATGCCAATATTAGTGTGTGATCTTTAAGTTATGCCTCTAGGATAATAAAAGAAAAACAGAAAAAACAAAAAAACAAAATTTGGCTCAGCCGGGTGTTTGCTGCTCCCTGGGTTTTTTTTGAGAGTGCTATTGAGGTTGAATCCTGGTTGGAATGTGTACAAGGGAATTTTTAAAATTAAAATTAAAAATAATAATAAGATTAGTGAATATCCAAACTTAGGTTGGTGTCTCGGCCGGGTGTTTACTGAACCAATTACAGAAGTTGCCGATGTGATATATTAGTGCTAGATGTTGAGAGGTCTGTGCCTCTGTGATATGTAAAAAGGTTATAAAGAGGTGTAACCAAATGTTGGCTCAGCCGGGTGTTTGCTACATCCCGATTGGTGAAAAGTGTTTAGTGGAAATTGGGATAACTCCTGGTGTGGAGTATTTCAAAAGAATGAATAAAATAAGGTAGGAGTGAAGGAATTGGTGAAGATGTCCAGAAATCAAGTGGTGTCTCGGCCGGGTGTTTACTGAATCCAAAAATGGCCGATGTAGTGTATTGGTGCTGGATTGCTGTAGAGTGAGATTTGAGATATAAGATCCAGAGGGAATCTCTGATCTTATGCAGTATAATACACTTTAGGTACCCATGTTAATACACATATTGTTGCTGTGATGAATCATGTTAAATAAAATAACATAAATTATTTTCCAGTATTGAGTCCATAATCACTATAAAATGTGGTGACAAGGTAAAATATTGGTGACTTGTGCTGCTGTGCTTGTCCTATGGACTCAATACTGGAAAATAATTTGTTATTTTATTTAACATGATTCATCACAGCAACAATATGTGTATTAACATAGGTACCTAAAGTGTATTATACTGTATAAGATCAGAGATTCCCTCGGGATCTTATATCTCAAATCTCACTCTACAGCAATCCAGCACCAATACACTACATGGCCCAATTTTGGATTCAGTAAACACCCGGCCGAGACACCAACTAAAGTTTGGATATTCACTAATCTTATTATTATTTTTAATTTTAATTTTAAAAATTCCCTTGTACACATCCCAACCAGGATTCAACCTCAATAGCACTCTCAAAAAAAAAAACCCAGGGAGCAGCAAACACCCGGCTGAGCCAAATTTTGTTTTTTTGTTTTTTGTTTTTTCTGTTTTTCTTTTATTATCCTAGAGGCATAACTTAAAGATCACACACTAATATTGGCATAAGTTGGTCCATACGCCAGAACAGCGCCACAACTACACTCTTTACCCTTTCACAAGTCCCAGCAGGTTATAGTATATGGCTCCAAGGTGGATGGGTGTCCAGGTGTTTTCCTAGCACTGAAGGGACTTGTAGTCCCATACATGGGAGATTGCATGAACCAGTATGAGTCCTAGCAGAAGATGAACTACAAGTCCCAGCAGGTTATAGCATAGGGCTCCAAGTAGATAAGTGGTCATGCGATGCTGGAACTTGTAGTCCTTTACCTAAGAGAATTGCATGAATCAGAGTCTTAGGAGGGAGAGGCTGGAGAACTACAAATCTCAGCAGGCTGGCGTGCAATGGGTTAACGTGATCTCTCCAGGAGAGGGAGGAGAACTACGAGTCCCGGCAGGTTATAGTATAGAGCTCCAAGGAGGATGGGTGCCCGTGCAATGCTGGGACTTGTAGTCCCATAATGGGGGATTGCATGCACCAGAGTTCTATGATGCTGGGATTGTAGTCCCACACATACATAGGGAACTAAATCAGCCGGGGACCTAGCAGATTATAACTTAAAACTCGAAGGATTATGAGTGGTCATGCCTTTTTTTCCAATGCTGGGACTTGTAGTAGTGTTGTAAGAAGTAGAGGCTGTCGCCTGGTGGAGTGTGTCTGTCTGCCCTGCCATCCTGTGCTGGTCTGAGGGGGGGGGGGGGTGATTGCTGTGTCCACCACCCCCCTGCCATGTATATAGTGTAGCACTGTAGCTGACTTGATTGGGGGGGGGGGGGTTGCAGAATGCAGATACATGCGATTTACAGGTTGCAGAATGCAGATTTGTGCTATTTACAGGGTGCAGAATGCAGATATGTGCTATATACAGGGTGCAGATATGTGCTATTTACAGGTATCAGAATGCAGATATGTGCGAATTACAGGTATCAGAATGCAGATATGTGCGAATTACAGGTATCAGAATGCAGATATGTGCTATTTACAGGTATCAGAATGCAGATATGTGCAAATTACAGGTATCAGAATGCAGATATGTGCTATTTACAGGTTGCAGAATGCAGATATGTGCGATTTACAGGTATCAGAATGCAGATATGTGCTATTTACAGGTTGCAGAATGCAGATATGTGCGATTTACAGGTTGCAGAATGCAGATATGTGCGATTTACAGGTTGCAGAATGCAGATATGTGCTATATACAGGTTGCAGAATGCAGATATATGCGATTTACTAACAGTGTAATTTTTTTAGTTTGTTTGCGCCGATCTGTAAAGCTCCGCTATATACCATGATCTGTGATGCTGGGGCTGTATACTCTGTCCTGTGATGCTGGGGCTGTATACTCTGTCCTGTGATGCTGAGCTGTATACTCCTGACACTATGAGTGGAAGCAAAAGGAATACAGGGGACGGAGTGGGTGGATTATATAAGGGGTGTGGCTTATGAGAAGTGGGAGGGGGCAAATGTGGAGGGGCGGGGTCTTGCACCCCCCATCCTAAAACTTCACCAGCCGCCACTGGTTTAAGAGACAATAAATCTCTTTGCATTCAAGAAGTGTCTGGCGTCCATCAATCTACTTTGCATTACACCCACCATGCCTTGTAACCCACTCTGCACAGAAGAATGTCAGCTGTCCCTAACCCTGGAGGTCACCATTAGGCCTCAGTGGCCCCGGGACTTGGCTACATATAGATATAAATATATATATAGGAAAATGATTTGGAAGGCATATGTATATTTTTCTTGTGTGATTTGTTTCATGGGTGGACACAGTCATCATGACAGAGGTACACACTCTTATTATTTAGAGAGTGTGACTGATATGACATGAATACCTCTGATAGGTTAACCCCCCCCCCCCCCCCCATATAAGAAAAATTTAATTTTTTTATGTAGTTTGTTAGATCTTTGTTAGATCAACCGTTGTTTGCGTTAGATCTCACACAGAAGAAGCAACATTAACAGTTATTTGCTGGGGGGGCTAACCATTCATCAGCCCCCCCTTATCAAAAAATTGACCAAACAGTTAGCTATTTTGGAAGCTATTTGTTAGATCCGGTAAGATCAAGTGGTTTTAATGTTAGATCTCACATAATTAGAGACTTATTAAGTGATTAATGAGGGGGGCTGGCCCCCCCTTATCAAATTGTCTGGCCAAAAATCATTCAGGCTAATAGATATTCGTTAGATCCGGTAAGATCAACTGGTTTTAACGTTAGATCTCACATAATTTCTGAGATATTCCACATACAAATACAGATATTGAGTGGTACATATGGACGGGTTGGCCCCCCTTATCAAATTTTCTGGCCAAAAATCATTCAGGCTAATAGATATTCGTTAGATCCGGTAAGATCAAGTGATTTTAACGTTAGATCTCACATAATTTCAGAGATATTCCACATACAAATACAGATATTAGGTGTACATAAGGACGGGTTGGCCCCCCCTTATCAAATTTTCTGGCCAAAAATCATTCAAGCTAATAGATATTTGTTAGATCCGGTAAGATCAACTTGTTTTAACGTTAGATCTCACATAATTTCAGAGATATTCCACATAAAAATAGGGATATTAGGTGGTACATAAGGACAGGTTGCCCCCCCCCCCATATCAAATTTTCTGTCCAAAAATCATTCAGGCTAATAGATATTCGTTAGATCCGGTAGGATCAAGTGGTTTTAACGTTAGATCTCATATAATTTCAGAGATATTCCACATAAAAATAGGGATATTAGGTGGTACAGAAGGTACATCCATCTACAACCGTCTCTGGAGGGTCTCTGAAACCGTCTTTGGATGGTTCTTCAGCGGATGCCTGTAATCTCTCCTCACACCTCCGTTCACCTCCCAGCCTCATGGTGACCTCTCCTCAGACCAACAAGCTGAAGTCTTTAGCTAGCCCCCCCTTCTTGCAAAGCAGAAGTAGTAGCTCCGACCCCTGTAGAAATCAATGGTGCCGTTTTGTGATGAGACTTCAAGTCCCGTGGTCCTCTGATGCTGCTTGATTGGCTCCCTCACCCTGCCAATAGGGACACAGAGAAGAGAGCAGAGTGGGTGGGATGCCGATGAGTGAGCGCCGCTCGTCACTCAAGGAAGAGGAGAGGGAGGGGGAGAAATCCCCCACAGGGACTGACAGGCGTGATCTCCCTCAGTAAATGCCTGTGTCAGTGTCTATTCAGTCCGACAGTTACTGGCAGGAGGTGCGGGACCATGGGTGACAGAGCAGCCCCCGCTACACACTCCCCCCACCAAAGAACCTTTGGTCTGCCAAAGGAGGTAAAGAGTCTATGACCTGTTACATGCTTTTGATATACACATGGAAAAAAAAGGTTAGTGTGCACAGCAAACCATACAATTTGCATCTGCATAAAACCCTGGCAGAGGAACATCCCACCAATTACCATAGGAGGGGATGTTGTCCTGCCTCGCTGTTTTCATCTTCAGCAAGGGGTACAGACTGAGATCTAGTCACTGGCTGGGATCTTTGAGAGGCCGTGGGTGTGGACTGTAAATCTGGCTGTGGTGGCACATGAACTGCTTCTGACAGAGGCATCAGATGATTGCGATGCCAAGTCTTCAGCGGGCCTGTGCTTCCCTCTGGCCGGATTTGATATACTGGGAATCCTAGCAGATGCTTGTAAACGACATAGGGCTGTGACTTCCAGTGGTCAGCCAACTTGTGCTTTCCATGGACACCCAGGTTTCTCAGCAGTACCTTGTCATCCGGCTGTAGGTCCTGCACTCGTACCTTGAGGTCAAACTTTATTTTGTTTCTCTGTCCTCGGGCATATGAGGCAGCTTGAGCCATATCATAGGCGGTCTTCAGACATCTCTGCAGGTGATCCACTTACCCTCTGTAGGATGTTGCAGAGCTATGGTCGAGGTATGTGCTGAAGGCCAAGTCAACTGGCAGCCGGGCCCACCGTCTGAACATCAAACTATAGGGAGAGTAACCTGTGGCTTCATTGGCGTTGCTGTTATAAACATGCACAATAGCCACTATATGCTTGCTCCAGTGCTGCTTTTGTTCTGAATTTAGAGTTTCGAGCATATCCAGGAGGGTTCGATTGAATCTCTCTGGTTGAGGATCTCCTTGAGGATGATACAGGGTGGTTTTAGACTTCCTGATGCCCAACAGGACTAAAAGTCTCTTGATGAGACTACTCTCAAAATCTCTCCCTTGATCAGAGTGGATGTGTTAGGACAGACCATCGTGCACAAAGAATTTCTCCACAAAGATCTTGGCCACGGTGGATGCTTGTTGGTCCCTCGTGGAAAACGCCAGGGCATACCGAGTGTAATGGTCAGTCACTACCAGGATATTTCCCTGCCCGCTAAGATCAGGCTCCAAGCACAGAATGTCAATGCACACCAGGTCCATGGGTCCCTGACTCTGAAGATGGCCCATTGGGGCAGCTCGGTGAGCCAAAGTCTTCCTTTGGATACATCTGAAGCAGGAGTTGCAATAGTCCTCAACTTCAGCCTGCATGCAGAGCCAGTAGAACTGGTCCCTCACCAGGTGAAAAGTCCTCTTGGGCCTTAGGTGGCCATAGTTGTCGGGTAGGGCAGTTAATACTGTCTCCCTATGTTTTTCAGGTCGGAATAGCTGCAATTTTTCTTCAGAATTGTCAGAGGGGCCCCTTCGGTAGACCAACCCTTGGTGCACCAGAAACCGTTCCCACTCTCTGTGTAGCAGACGGGTTTCCTTTGGGGAGTCAGTGAGGAGCAAGTCAGGGCGTTGGCTCTCCGAGGCCTTCAATGCCAAGCTACAGGGAGGGTCCTCCAACTGGTACCTCCTCAGGTCTTTGACAGCTTCGAGCAGACCTTCATCTCTGACATTGCAATAACAACTGGGGACACCAGCGGCTGACACTCCAACGTCTTCGGCCCTGGATCCTCCTCCAGCTTGATGTTCTGCTCCTTGACATAAGCCTCGTACCCCTTCAGGTGTCAGATGGGCCTATTCTTCTGGAGGGTCTCTGGAACAATGGGGCCTTCTTGACAAAGCATCCGCGTCTTATTTAAGGCTGAAAATAAACCCTGATAGAGTAGCCAATCATCTGTGACCCGTGGTGTCCAACTTGGTGGTAGTGAGGATGTAGGTGAGAGGATTGTTGTCGGTCTTGATCACGAAATCCGTTCCATACAGGTAATCCCTCAGCTTATCCACCACCGCCCACTTCAAGGCCAGGAACTCAAGTTTGTGCATGGGGTAGTTCTTCTCGTTCTGACTCATGTAGGCAACAGGCCGTAGATGGCCGTCATGCTCTTGAAAAAGCACCCTACCTAACCCATCTCGACTGGTGTCAACAGGGCCGTCTTTAATATGGTTTGGACCCTGGGCAAACAATTTTTTTTTGCTCCCCCAATGTAATTTTGCTCTGCACCCCAACATAGGTTGAAAGTATACTTTAGCAAGAGGATTGCTATTGTTTTGCTTATTTTCTTATTTAAGCCTTTTTTATCGTGGAGTAGCAATGTATTGATTGCACCAGTAGCAGCAAGAGGGCAGGGAAGCCGACATTGAAATTAATATATTTTCATTTGCAGCAGCATTAAAGTGTTTGTAAGCCCAAAAACTAACTTTACATTAATAGTGTCCTTCATTCCCTGTATGCAGTGGCGGCTGGTGCTCAAATTTTTTTGGGGGGCGCAAACAAACTGAAAAAAAAACATCAATTGCAGCCACTGTGCCCATCAAACGCAGATACTGTGCCCATCAATTGCTGCCACTGTGCCCATCAATTGCCGCCACTGTGTCATCAAACGCATCCACTGTGCACATCAAACGCAGCCACTGTGCCCATCAAACGCAGCCACTGTGACATCAAACGCAGCCACTGTGCCATGAAATGCAGCTACTGTACCCATCAAACGCAGCCACAGTGCCCATCAAACGCAGCCACCGTGCCCATCAAATGCAGCCACCGTGCCCATCAAATGCAGCCACCGTGCCATCAAACGCAGCCACTGTGCCCATCAAACGCAGCCACTGTGCCCATCAAGCGCAGCCACTGTGCCATCAAACGCAGCTACTGTACCCATCAAACGCAGCCACTGTACCCATCAAACGCAGCCACTGTGCCCATCAAATGCAGCCACTGTGCCCATCAAATGCAGCCACTGTGCCCATCAAATGCAGCCACTGTGCCCATCAAACGCAGCCACTGTGCCATCAAACGCAGCCACTGTGCCATCAAACCCAGCCACTGTGCCATCAAACGCAGCCACTGTGCCCATCGAACGCAGCCAGTGTACATCGCCCGGCACTTACCTGTCTCGCAGCGTGTCCTGCACGCTCCTCAATGTTTTCTTCTGTCCTCTCTATCAGGTGTCCAATCACGGTGCCTGACGTTACAGCCAATCAGGTGACAGGTAACACACCGAGCACCTGATTGGGTGAGAGGCGGTTCAGTGTTAGCAAAGCGAATTCCTTTGCTTTGCTAACACAAAGCTGAGTGAACAGCGAGCGCTCAGAATGGCGCCCGCTGTTCACCTTTTTGGGTGCCTATTAGAGCCTACGGCTCCAATCATGTGCTTCCAAAAAACACCCCCGCCGCTGTAATTTAGATGCCCAGTGCCTAAAAAGGGGCCAGACACCAGAATAGGGGGTGTCAGTAGCGACCATAGATAGATTCATGCAATGCATGAATCTATCTATGCTCATAGAGTGGTGCAGGAGAGAGGGGGCGGGGCGCTCCTGTGCCCTTTATGGATGCACCGCCACTGCTTGTATGCCCTTTACTTAACATTGTGCATAGAAATATTCAATCCCTAATAAATCAAGGAAAACAGGAATTAACATGCATTTTATTGGTAATTTACCAAAGTGGGTTTGATTTGGAAGTTTCATTGGTTCTTGTTGAAAGCCAGGCTTAGGGCACATGGCATAGGGATGGGGAGCGGGAGCCAGGGGAGGAGAAAGAAGACCTACCTTGTCCAAGCAAGTTGTCCTGGCAATTCTCCACACACACTGGTCTGCTAGCTAGCCTAGTTCCACTCCGTGCCGTGGTCTGACTCCTCCTCCGCTCCTTCGATCAGGTACACACAGTGTACGCATAGCATGGGGCAGGGCCAGAGCATCAGTGGAGCTCAAGGCCCCGCCCACCCATGGCCCGCTCCTCGATCAATAAAATACAGTACTAACACTGACTGTTGAACTGTGCGCGCGCCGCCGCCGCTGATGACAGTGACAGACTGTCTGCCTGGCTGTGTGTGGGGATCAGGGCCGATTTGTGGGCAGAACGCGGGCTTAACGGGCAGCTCTGCTTTGGGCCCCAAACAGTGACAGGGCCCTGGGCAGCTGCCCTGTTTGCCCTGTGGTAAAGATGGCCCTGGCTCGTATGTCTTGGTTGGATCTGCATAGACCAGGACTGGAGCGGTTGTTAGGCTTCACTTCAGCTGCCTAAAACCTCTTCACACTTCGGAGTCCATTGTTGCTGAATGGACTCTCTGGGTTTTCTGGGCCCTCCAGCTGGTCTGACAGGCTTTGCCAGATCAGGGTCAACGACTTAGCGAATCCCTTGACAAATCTTCTGTAATAACAGCAGAATCCCAGAAATTACCTAAGTTCAGTCACGATGGTAGGCCTCGCCCAGGAGGTGACAGCTTCCAGCTTCTGGGGGGGTCGGTGGCCACATCATCGGCAGACACAATGTGGCCATGGTAGTTGACTGAAGCCTCGTACACACAACCGAGTTTCTCGGCAAGAACCAGCAAGAAACTTGCTGGCAGAGATTTCTTGCCGAGAAATTTGTTTGTGTGTATGGTTTCTCGTCAAGAAAACCGACTAGAATCTCGACGAGAAAATAGAGAACCTGCTCTCTATTTTCTCGTCGAGATTCTCGTCAGCCTGTTTCTCGACGAGAAAATTGTGTGTGTGTACACTTACCTGTCCTCCGGGAAGCCCGCGCATGCTCGAAATGACTTTGACGCATGCGCGGTAGCTTCCTAGGCATAGGATAGGGTGTACAAAGATGGCGGCGACGGCATCGAATGTGACGTCACCGCGTTCGCTCCCTTCAAAGAACCGCGGGTTCTTTGAAATGAGCGTGTGTACACTCGGCCGGGACAAGTTTCTTGTCCAAGGATCTCGTCGAAAAAAACGACGTGTTTTTTACGACGAGATTCTCGGCCGTGTGTACGAGGCCTTATGCCCCGTACACACGATTGTTTTTAATGTCATTTTTTAAACCGACGTTTTTCTCCTCGTTTTTTTTCATGTTTCCTCTCAAGCCTGCCTTAAAAAAACGATCAAGCAAAGCGCAGTGACGTTCAACACGTACGACGGCACTATAAAGGGGAAGTTCCGTTCGAATGGCGCCACCCTTCATGTTAGTAAAGTTTTTTGGGCGACGATTCGCGCTTTTCAGTCCGTTACTGTGTAATGAATGTGCTATCTCCATTACGAACGCTAGTTTTACCAGAACGAGCGCTCCCGTCTCATACTTGATTCTGAGCATGCGCGTTTTTTTTTCACGTCGTTAAAGCATACACACTATCGTTTTTCACGTCGTTAAAAAAAACGACATGAAAAACGACGTGAAAAAAGAGAGCATGTCCGGAATTTTTAATGGCCGTTTTTCACGTCGTTAAAAATGCTCTGGAGCATACACACGATCATTTTTCAGGGCCATTTTTTAAAATGGCAGTTTTAACGGCATGAAAAACGATCGTGTGTACGGGGCATTAGGGTTGATAAAACTGGCACTTTTCCAGAGACAGCTTCAACCCCCTCATCATGCAGTCTCTTCAGGACCTTCTCCAGATGCTCTTAGTGCTCTTCCAGGGTCTTGCCGAAAACGATGATGTCGTCTAGGTACACCAACACCTCGATCAGTTTCATGTCACCCACGGTCTTCTCCATTAGCCTTTGGAAGGTGGCTGGGACACCAGACAGGCCTTGATGCATATGGTTGAATTCAAAGATCCCCTCCGGGGTAATGAAAATGGTCTTCTTCCAATCCTCAGGGTGCATGGGGATTTGGTAATACCGACTCTTCAAATCCAGCATGCTGAACCATATTGCACGTGACAGGCTCTGCAAGGCATCTTCTATCCTTGGGGGGTATATTGGTCACGAATGGTCCTTTGGTTCAGCGTCCGGTAGTCAATACATAGCCTCAGTGACCCATTCTTCCTCCGTACCACCCCTATTGGGGAAGCATATGGACTCTGGGACTCTCGGACGATACCTGCCCTCTTCAACTCTGCCAGTTGTTCACACAGATCCTCCAAGTCCCCTAAAGGAATACATCAAACTCTTTCCCTGAACGGTTTATGCACTTGAAGAGATGGATCCGGTATTGAGCACTTTTTGCATACCCCACATCAAATTCACTCTTGGAGAATGCAGCCTGCCATCTCAGGAGCTGAGTTTTGGCCCTTTCTTTCCATTCAGGTAAAAGAGGAGTATTCTTTGGATAGAACTCCTCCACAGAGATCTCATCATTTGCTCCCCCCACCAAATCAGACGGCAGGGCTGGGGTGGCCGAATTCACTTGTCCCAGCAACATCTGAGCCGGCATCTTCACTGGAGAGGCTGTTATGTTGCGGACACTAACCAAGATCTTCCCATGACTTCTTTGCAACCCTTTGGTTGAAACCACCTCGGAATTATCTCCACTCCCATGTCTTCTCTCTGTCCGTCCGCTTCAAGGACAATGAAAGGGCCTGGTTGCTTCCAATTTAGCTTGACAGATGCTAGTAAACAGGCCACTTTACCAGGCTGTAACACTTTCTCACACCGGTCCAAGCGCTAGATTTTTCCCACTCCTTTAGCTGGGGTCTTCTTTTCTTGTACCAGGCGCTGGTAGGCTTGTCTCAGCATGGGGTGCACACTTGTAGTTGAAGTGCCCGGCTCCAGACAAAGTGGTGTCAACAGCCTTCTGACAAGATCAGTATTGGTCCCTATGATGAGAGAACTCTTACTGGCCCCTGGTGGGCGAGGACAGACCACTGCCAGAGTGTCAAAAGTCTCAGCTTTCCCAGCCACGGAGGGATCGAAGGTCAGATTGACCAGTAGATAGCCATCATAGGGGGAGTTCTGAGTCACAATGCCCCATATCTCCAGCTCTTACAACTTCTGCAATGGCAGGTGCTTGAGGTGCCTGTCATAGAAGTCTCTGTATAGAAGGGTCACTTAAGCTCCAGTATCCAGAAGGGCCTTGGTGTAGACTCCCTTTACTTGGATGGGAACAACAGAAGGTCCCACCATCTTTTTAGGGAGCATGAAGGAAGTGGTGGCCCTGGCCTGTTCGGTGGTTTGTATCCGCGCTCCTCTCTTGCAGAGATTCTAATCGGGCTTAAAGCGGAGCTCCGGCGACAAGTATTTTATTTAATTTTTTTTCACAGTCATTCAGACACTTTCCTTGTCCTAACATAATACTCACAATTTATGTTTTTTTAATCTGCTGCTGTCCGTTTTCCTATGGAAGATGAATTTATAAAATCACATCCCAGCCGTTTCATTCTTGCTTGTGGGCATGTGAAGCCCACAAGCATTGTTTTCCGGGATGTGGTTAATGCTGAACTTCCAGCATTCACCGCTCATTTCCGCGCATGCTCTGTAGTTTACGTTGAGCAGCACCATAAACGACAGGGTTGCCATCACAATGGGCAACGTCGTCGGAAGTTCCCACCCCGTTGTGATGGCAATCAAACTGAAATAAAAAAAATTTGCGTCACTTCCGCTTTCTAAATCCCACGATAACTCGCGGCAGGCCTCCGCAATGACTCCAGGGAACGATGACACAAGCTCCCAGGAGACATTGCGGCACTGTGGAAATGACAAAATACCCGCAGAATACCCGCCCATATCCGCAGAATACTAAGACCGGAAACACAGAGGAACACCTGGCAAACACAGGTACTGTAGGAATTTTTTTTTTCAGTTTTTTATAGAATACATTGCTTTAATGTGATTAATCTACTGTAGTAAAATAGGGTGGAGCTCCACTTTAGGTCGACGCTAAGTTCTGGGAGTCTGGTGTGCATTGACTCGCCGATGCCAGGCAGCATGTGTCAAAAGAAACAGGACACTGGGTTGCCTGAAGGAAACAACGGGGAAGGGGGGGGGGGGCTCTGTGAGGGTTTGAACCTCAGCTGCTGTCTCTTCGCGTCATTGGTTTTGGAGCCAATTACCGTAGATGGGCACCCGGTTGGCTCCTTCACCAGGGCCCTCCAAAGTTTCCCTATGGCTTCCGGCACTGTGTTTCAGGCTTCACTGGGCTTGGACACACCTGTCGATTAATGTCCCACATAATTTCAGCATACTCAACCCGTCCTTATGTACCACCTAATATCTCTATTTTTACGTGGAATATCTCTGAAATTATATGAGATCTACCATTAAAACCACTTGATCTTACCGGATCTAATGAATATCTATTAGCCTGAATGATTTTTGCCCAGAAAATTTGATAAAGGGGGGGGGGGCGAACCCGTCCTTATGTACCACCCAATATCTGTATTTGTATGTGGAATATCTCTGAAATTATGTGAGATATAACGTTAAAATCACTTGATCTTACTGGATCTAACAAATATCTATTAGCCTGAATGATTTTTGCCCAGAAAATTTGATAAAGGGGGGGGGGCGAACCCGTCCTTATGTACCACCCAATATCTGTATTTGTATGTGGAATATCTCTGAAATTATGTGAGATATAACGTTAAAATCACTTGATCTTACTGGATCTAACAAATATCTATTAGCCTGAATGATTTTTAGCCAGAAAATTTGATAAAGGGGGGGGGGGGGGCGAACCCGTCCATATGTACCACCTAATATCTCTATTTTATGTGGAATATCTCTGAAATTATGTGAGCTCTAAAGTTAAAATCACTTGATTTTACCGGATCTAACAAATATCTATTAGCCTGAATTATTTTTTGCCAGAAAATTTGATAAAGGGGGGCCAACCCGTCCTTATGTATCACCCAATATCTGTATTTGTATATGGAATATCTCAGAAATTATGTGAGATCTAACGTTAAAACCAGTTGATCTTACCGGATCTAACGAATATCTATTAGCCTGAATGATTTTTGGCCAGAAAATGTTATAAGGGGGGGGGCAGCCCCCCCTCATTAATCACTTAATAAGTCTCTAATTATGTGAGATCTAACGTTAAACCAGTTGATCTAACCTGATCTAACAAAGATCTAACAAACTGCATAAAAAAAAAACAAATTACATTTTTTTATATGGGGGGGGGGGGGGGGTTCTAACCCGTCAGAGGTGACATGATGTGGTTGTTTGTCAGCAGGTAGGGAGTAACAAGTAAAATTCAATTGATTTTATTAATGCTTAAAGTGAAACAATAAAAGTGAAATATTCCTTTAAATTTCGTACCTGGGGGGTGTCTATAGTATGCCTGTAAAGTGGCGCATTTTTCCCATGTGTAGAACAGTCCCTGCAGCAAAATGAAATTTCTAAAGGAAAAAAAGTCATTTAAAACTGATCGCAGGTGTAATGAATTGTCGGTCCCAGCAATACAGATAAAATTCATTGAAAAAAATGGCATGGGTTCCCCCCCCCCAGTCCATTACCAGGCCCTTTGGGTCTGGTATGAATATTAAGGGGAACCCCGAACCAAAATGTAAAAAATAAATTGCGTGGGGGTCCCCCCAAATTCCATACCAGGCCCTTAAGGTCTGGTATGGATATTAAGAGGAACCCTGCGCCAATTTTTTTTCCCGCAAAAATCCATACCAGACCCTTATCCGAGCATGCAACCTGGCAGGCTGCAGGAAAAGAGGGGGGGACGAGAGAGCGCCCCCTCCTGAACCGTACCAGACCACATGCCCTCAACATGGGGGGGGTGCTTCGGAGTCACCCCCCAATGCACCTTGTCCCCATGTTGATGGGGACAAGGGCCTCATCCCCACAACCCTTGCCCGGTGGTTGTGGAGGTCTGGGGCGGGGGGCTTATTGGAATCTGGAAGCCCCCTTTAATGAGGAGACTCCCAGATCCCGGCCCCTCTATGAGAATTGGTAACGGAGTACATTGTACCTCTACCATTTCACAAACAAAAGTGTCAAAAATTTTAAAAAACACAAGAGACAACTTGGGACAAGTCCTTTATTCAAAAATAAAAAATAAAATAAAAATTCCAGCAATGTAATCCATCTCGGGAACAAAAAAATTGAAAAGTTCCGCCTCCATGGGACCCCCCGTGGCATCAGAGGGGGCGGGGTCACCAGTACACATCACCGGGTGGCCCCGCCCTCAGCTATATAACAGCTGTCACTGTGGGAGTAGCGTCACTCGGCGGTCGCCTCCCATGGAGGCGGAACTTTCCATCTTTTTTTTGTTCCCATCCCAAATTGGATTACGTTGCGGGAATTTTTTTTTATTTTTTAATAAAGGACTTGTCCCAAGCTGTATCTTGTGTTTTTTAACATTTTTGACACTTTTTT
Source organism: Rana muscosa (assembly GCA_029206835.1). Lineage (NCBI taxonomy): Eukaryota > Metazoa > Chordata > Amphibia > Anura > Ranidae > Rana > Rana muscosa. The sequence continues at coordinate 18,556,119 of CM055124.1, read as the reverse complement.
ATTGTGAAATTGTAGGGGTACAATGTACCCCGTTACCAATTCACATGGGGGGGCCAGGATCTGGGGCTCCCCTTGTTCCAGATTCCGATAAGCCCCCCGCCCGCAGACCCCCACAACCACCGGGCAAGGGTTGTGGGGATGAGGCCCTTGTCCCCATCAACATGGGGACAAGGTGCTTTGGGGGTGACTCCGAAGCACCCCCCCATGTTGAGGGCATGTGGCCTGATACAGTTCAGGAGGAGGGACGCTCTCTCATCTCCCCCTCTTTTCCTGCGGCCTGCCAGGTTGCATGCTCGGATAAGGGTCTGGTATGGATTTTTGGGGGAAACCCTATGCCATTTTTTTTTTACATTTTGGCGCAGGGTTCCCCTTAAAATCCATACCAGACCTGAATGGTCTGGTATGGATTTTGAGGGGGACCGCTACGTCATTTTTTTTTTAAACAGACCTGCATTGATACATGTCCCCTGGGGCAGGACCCAGGTCCCCAAACACTTTTTATGAGAATAACTTGCATATAAGCCTTTAAAATTAGCACTTTTAATTTTTCATGTTCGTGTCCCATAGACTTTAATGGTGTTCGCGTGTTCGAACAAATTTTTTGCCTGTTCGCAAGTTCTGGTGCGAACCGAACCGAGGGGTGTTCGGCTCATCCTTAATAACTATACTATTTATTCTTCAATATTTAGAGGATACTCTCTACACTACATGTTATTGTATATATGTTGGCATACTACCTGATTTCAAATTCTCTTCCTCTTTGTGTGTGGGTGTGTTTACAAATATGTTGTTTCTACAATTTTACTATAGGCACAATTGATTTTATTATGTATGCTGAAAAGTTTCTGTTTGTCAATTTTTTCTATTTTGTTGTAACACCTTCTGTGGTTTGTGTGGGATCTGAGCTCAGATACTGGACCAAACCAGGCCTGGACTTGGACAAAAATTAGGCCCGGGCATTTTAGAATGAGCAGCCCATGGCTAATTTACTGGGAGGCACGGAGAGCATGGGGGGGGGGGAGAGAATGTGGGGAGTGGAGAACACGGGGGAGTGTGAAGAGCACTAAGGGGGCCAGAGAGCACAGAGGGGCTGGAGAGCACTGGGGGGTAGGAGAGCACTGAGGGGGCTGGAGAGCACAAGCAGGGGCAGAGAACACGGGAGGCGAAGAGCACAGGGAGGTGAAGAGCACAGGGGGGAGGAGAGCATGGGGGGCTTGAGAGCACTGGGAGGGGCTGGAGAGCATTAGGGGGGCCAGAGAGTACAGGGGTTGATGAGCACAGGGGGGCCTGAGAGCACTGGTAGGGACTGGAGAGCATGGAGGGCTGGAGAGCACTGGGGGGGGGGCCTGAGAGCACTGGGGGAGGGCTGGAGAGCACTGGGCGGGGGGGGGGGTGGAGAGCACGGAGAACTGGAGAGCACTGGGTGGCCAAAGAGTACAGGGGTGCTGATGAGCACTGAGGGGCCTAAGAGCACTGGGAGGGGCTGGAGAGCATTAGGGGAGGCGGAGAGTACAGGGGTTGATGAGCACAGGGGGGCCTGAGAGCACTGGGTGGGGCTGGAGAGCACAGAGGGCTGGAGAGCACTGGGGGGGGGGGCCTGAGAGCACTGGGGGAGGGCTGGAGAGCACTGGGGGGGCCAGAGAGTACAGGGGGGCTGATGAGCACTGGGGGCCAGAGAGTACAGGCGGGCCTGATGAGCACTGGGGGGGCCAGAGAGTACAGGGGTTTATGAGCACAGGGGGGCCTGAGAGCACTGGGAGGGGCTGGAGAGCACAGGGGGGCTGGAGAGCACTGGGGGGGCCTGAGAGCACTGGGGGGGCCTGAGAGTACAGGGGGGCTGGAGAGCACTGGGGGGCCAGAGGGTACAGGGGGGCTGATGAGCACTGGGGGGGCTGATGGCACAGGGAGGGGGCTGGAGAGCACTGGGGGGTCTGAGAGCACAGGGGGGCCTGAGAGCACTGGGGGCTGGAGAGTACAGGGGGGCCGATGAGCACTGGGAGGGGCTGGAGTGCTCTGGGGGGACCAGAGTGTACAGGGGCTGGAGAGCACTGGGGGGGAGTTAGAGATCACTGGGGGGGCTGGAGTGCAGTGGGAGAGCCTGAGAGCAGGGGGTGCACCTGAGAGCATGGTGGGAGCCTATGAGCACTAGGGGGCAGTAGAAAGAGGCTGGATAGGAGAAGCCGTTGCACTCACAGTAGAAGAATCTATCCCTTTATTTTTTTCCTACAGCCTCTGAATGCCCACGGAAGGGAAAGAGTGAGAAGCAGGCATTCAGAGGCTGTGGGAGAAAAATAAAGAGATGGATTCTTCTACTGTGTCTGCAGCGGCTTCTCCTATCCAGGCGCACGCATGGAGACTGAGACACACTCACTTGAACACCGGCCGGTGGCCGCGTCTCATGTAGATCCCCTCCCTCTTCACGGTCACAGGTAATGTCACCTGTAGTCTTCGCCCCCAGCCCAATGGCTGAACTGTAATGGCGGCCGGCCGGACGGCCAGCCAGCCAGCCTCGGAGAGGCCGGGCGAGCGGTGGAGGCTCTAGGAGCAGCTCAGCTGCCTTGGCCCCACAAGAACATACGGCCCGCAGCCCACCGGGCAAGTGCCCGATGTGACCTATGGCCAGTCCGGGCCTGCTCCAAACCAAGGGTTAATTGGCATAATCAATCACCATTTATTTATTATGAGTAAGCGAACCTTGATTCGTGAAACGTGGTAATCTTGCCATGCCTGCATAGAGGTCTCATGATGTATCTTGATGGACCATCTTGATCAACCTTTCTTGAACCATTGGCTCTTTTTCAGGTTGCGGACTGGAGCTGCACCACAAGGTTGAAGGGAACAATCATTCCCACCTGGAGCAGCACAGCTCTCTCTTTTTATCAGTTATCTTATGAGAGCCTGAGATGGCCGCTCCCCACCCCTCCACAGCTCAGCGTTCCAGTGAGTGCGGGGGTGGGGTTGGGGGCATAGCGGATAGCTGTTGAATGACAACCAGCAGCTCTCTGCTCGGGGAGCTGAAAGAACCGAGCCATCGGAGATGTTCGATCGCTCTGTTCTCAGTGCAGAGGCGGCGGGGGACAAATGCTGCATCCACCTAGGTAAGTAAAAAACTTAAAAAAAAAAAACAAAAAAAACCCATACTTCTCTTTTAATTGCCTCTTCTCAAGAATGAAAAAAATCAGTTTAGCTAATCTTTCCTCATAGCTCCATGGCTCTTATCAGTTTGGTTTTCCTTCTCTGCACCTTATCGTTTTGGTGAATTGATGCCTAAAACTGAACTGCATATTCCGGATGAGGATTACGATTGCTTTCCACAAGGGCAAAACTATGACACTCTCTCTGGAGTCTATACCTCTTTTAATACAAGAAAGTATTTTTCTAGCTTCAGAAACTGCAGCTTGGCATTGCATGCTATTATTAAGTTTATAATCTACCGGAACACCCAGATTCTTCTCCACCATGGACTTCGCCAGTTGTACTCCTCCTAGAATGTATGATTCATGCATATTTTTAGGCCTCAAGTGTATAACTTTACACTTATCAACAATAATCTAATTTGCCACATAATTGCTCAATTAAACTGTGCATTAAGTTTGGCTTGTAAGTTGGAGTCATCCTGTTATTACACTGCGTAGCTTGGTGTCATCTGCAAACAACAAAATTTTACTTTTAATCCCAAATTCCATATAATTTATAAATATGAAAACAAGTAAGCGTCCCAACACTGAACACACATTTACATACTGAGTTTTTTAAGCCTATAGATTTTAACTTACACATTAGCCATGTGTGGGGAACTGTCTCAACACTTTTGCAACATCCAAGTATGCTATATCCACAGCATAGAACAATAAAAACTGGGTTCCAGGCTCTACTAGCTGTAAAGTCAACCACTTTAGTGTAGGGGTTGGGGTAGACTTGAAATAATTATACTACCACAGAGGCACCATCCCCAGAAAATATGCGACTAGAGTTCAAAATAGGGTGGAGTGGGACTTTGATTGTGCCTCGGTGGAGTATGAACAGAAATATATGTAGTGGGGTCTCCTTTAAGACTTCCCGGGACTACATTTCCCAGAGTCCCGTTTGGCACCCAGGGTGCAATGTTGCCACCGCAGAGACTTGTGGGAGGGAGATAAAAGGAGGAGGCGTGAACAGCTCGGCCTCTTTTGGACACCGCGCGGCTGCTGACTGGTCTTCCTGTGCGGATCTGCTGGAGTGCAGGGCCTGAAGCCTGGGGCCTTGCACAACTTCCGAAGAGCCTTCCATCCCACTGCATAGCCTGGGTGGCATCTGACTTTGTTTACTGCGGACATCAGTTGGATCGGGGACCCGATCGTTGCAGACGCTGTGTACGGAGACACAGCAGGTGGAAGTCCCGGACTGGGATTGCGTCCGGAGTGGTGAGCGAGCACCTGCTCAATTCAATAGGCTGTATTGTGTTTAGGCCTATAGACTGCCTTGGCCCACCGATCATTTGTTTGCTGTTCAGCTGGAGACCGGTAGCAGGACAGAGTTAAAGGGTCTCCAGCATAGTGTTCCTTGTGATTACCTACTTTGTGGATTACAATATTGTTCCTGAACGTGCACCACCATTTCAAGTTTGCATGCGAAGAAATCCTAATTCAAAAGACTGAGTTTAATTCTGTGTCAGGCCTAAACAGGGAGGGGGTAGAATATTGTTTAGTGCGCCACAGGGCGCGTAGATAATAATAGCTGAGTGTGGTGGATTACCACGTTGTGCTATTACTGTACACTATATCTATTGCTGCAGGGCTCTGTAGGCAAGTTGTATGTTATGTTTTGACCTATGTCTTTTAGCCTAAAGTAAAGCCGTTACCTTATCACTTGCTATCACTGGGTTATTATTGCACATAGTGCTTATATCTCACGAGAAGTTGGGGTGTGTGTATAATCAGGTATAGATTGTGATAGATAACATCCCTAGACTAACTGTGCCATAAGAGACTAGACAAGATTGCCGGGGGTTGGTGGAGCTGTACTCAGGGCCCGAAATCAAACCAGCGGCTCTCTTAACTGGGGGTAGCGCTACACGTGGGGGCTCTCGAGTCCGGGATCCTGATACAGCAGGTGAACACGCCAAAAGTACCGGCATGGACCCGTCAGAGGTTAGAGTGTGGTGCGAGGCAGCTAAGACAGAACCAGATCAGTCGGTGGTCATCAGCCTTCCAGGAGAGGAATGGTCAACAGAGACGGTAGAGAAACTTGTGGTGTCACTGTCCCCAGATCATAGACCATGGTTGATGGACATGAAGTCAGACCCAAACATCTCATATCAGTATGCGCTGATAGAGTGGTGGGACGGAATGCCGGAAACCTTTAAGCGCAAATGTGTGCGCGCACCAGACAATAGAACTTATAAGTTGGCGCACGCAATAACCGTTAAGACAGAGCCATCCCCATCGGAATCACCACAAGGGACACCCCGTGTCTCACCTGAAAGAAGAGAAAGAGTGACGGCCCCGGAGGCACCGGTCACTACCAAAGGACCAGAATTAATAAACGCCTTAGGGGATCTGTTGACAAAGTGCCAAAGGACAAACACGGTACATGTAGAGGCTAGCTACCGCAGACTCAAGACATTCTCAGGGAAGCTTCCTGTCCCTGTAGGGGAAGAAGATTTCGATACCTGGGTTGAGCAGGCACTACTAGCAGTAGAGGCATGGGAGGTGCCTGAAGCGCAGAAGAAACAGCGCGTGATAGAAAGCTTGAAAGGCGCGGCAGCAGAAGCGGTGAAAAGCTTCCGGTTTGGCAATGCTGATTGCACAGCTCAGGACTGTTTAGCCATGTTACAAGAGGAGTTCGGTCAGCTAGAAAAGGTGACAGAACTAGTGTACCAATTCGAACATACTTTCCAACAGCCGAATGAGAAGCTTTCAGAGTATGTGAGAAGACTAAACAAGATGCTTTGCAAGATCGTGTTAAAGAAAGGGATGTTGCCCCAAGACACAGATGCGGCAAGAATGAAGCAAGTGTTAAAGGGAGCGTGACGCTTGGATCCAGTCTGGCTTCACCTGAAAACCTCTGGAGGGGGAATGTCACTGACTTACTCTGATCTGATAAAAATTATTAGGGATGAGGAGTCACTACAGATGGATCAACAAGTGATCAAGACACATACCTCTGCTGCACCAGTGATAGTCAACTCAGTGATGACGAAAGAAAGAGACCCAGAAGTAGACGCTTTAAAATCACAGATGTCTCAGGTGTTAGAGATGCTGACCTCCCTGATTGCAAAAGATTCAAAGGTTCCTGAGAGAGAAGGACCAAAGAAGGAGTTGTTCTCAGATGCTTCAGTGCCCATTCCCCTACAAGATTGGGGGGATGTGATCTGTTTTAACTGTGGAGGGATTGGCCATATTGCAGCTGTATGTTCCAGTCCCAAGAAAAAGAAAGCAGATAACCGCAAGCCGGCGGGAAACTCCAGAGGGCCCCGCTGAAGGAGTCAACCGGGTGCCCATCATCTTCAGTGAGCTCCAAACTGACTGAGAAGCCCAAGAAAAGAGAGGACAGAACTCCTCAGAAGAAGCACAGTATTCCACAGCGGGAATACACCCCAGAAAAAAAGCATAGTGTCCCTCAGCGGGTCTGTACACCCATTAAAAGGAGGGAAATCAATGCATACCAGGCCCAAGAGAGACTTAAGTCCAAAGAGAAATGGAAGGAAGAAAGTCCAAAAGGGAAACGCAAAGATCCAAGGAAGGAGACCCCTTCGAAGCGATATCCAGAGAAGCTGGTGGGTCCCTCCCCGATAGTACCTGTCCAAGTGGAGGGAGTCTACACAAGAGCCATATTGGATACTGGGGCGCAGGTGACCCTGTTGTACCGGGAATTTTATGACAAACACTTAGGCCACCTGCCCATCAAGAAGATAGAGGAACTAGAAATATGGGGAATCGGGACCCAGAGCTTCCCCTATGATGGCTATCTGCCCATAAAACTGACCTTCGACCCATCTGTGGCCGGAAAGGCTGAAGTGTTTGACACTCTGGCAGTTGTGTGCCCTCGGCCGGAAAGCCCCCACGGCCACCAAGATCCACCCCATGTTGAAGACAGCCTACCAGCGGTTGGTCTTGGAGCAACAGGCCTCGGAAGAGGGAGTGGGGAGGGTCTGGAGACTTGAAAAGAAGGGAGTGGTGTAGCAGCCCGGCGAAGTAACCTGTCTCAGAGCCACTGTGAAGCTTACTTGGGAGCAACCGGGACCTTTTGTCATGTTGGAACCCGATCCAAGGGGAGAACACTTGGGTTTAGAAGTAATCCCAGAAGTGGTCCCACTGAGGGCTCTGAAGAAGGCCCACTGTAAGGTACCTGTGAGTGTCAGGAATACTACGGATGGCCCCATGGAGATCCCAGCCAGGATGTTGCTGGGCCAGATGAGCCCTGCTACCCCAGTTGCTCTGTCGGATGTGGAGGAGACGGGTGAAGGAGGGAATGTTAGGGAGAAACTCTCCGTGGAGAACCCAAACCTGCCCAGGGCTTGGAAAGAGAGAGCCAAGGCCCAGTTGACCAGGTGGAAGAAGATCTTCTCTCAAGATGAGTTTGATGTGGGGTGTGCGAGGAGTGCCACCCATCGAATCCGCCTCCAGGAAGACAAACCCTTCAGGGAGAGAGTCAGGCGAGTCCCACTAGCAGACCTGGAAGATCTGAGGGAACAACTCGGAGAACTCAAGAGGACCGGTGTGATCCGGGAGTCTAGAAGTCCCTATGCCTTTCTGATAGTAGTAGTCAGAAAGAAGAATGGATCGTTGAGGTTGTGTATAGACTACAGGACCCTCAACAGGAGAACCATCCCTGACCAGTACACCACCCCGAGGATAGAGGATGCCCTACAGAGCTTGTCTGGAGCCAAGTGGTTCAGCGTGATGGACCTCAAGACTGGATACTATCAGTGTTGTAATCCGCTGTAAACTGCTTCTAACCTCTAGAGCCTAGGCTGGACCTGGGTGTATGGAGTCTCTCTGATCGATCGGGTAATTTAAGACACACACAGAATATGGTGAATCCCAATTAAACTGGTTTATTGCATACAAGCTTATTTTGTACAATCCAAGACGAGAGGAACCGCCCCTGGTTAAACCCACCAAGGAACAGTTCCTTTATTATACAAATTGCATATTAACAGGTTACACAAGCTAAACTGCCCAGAGATGGCAGAAGGCAAGTTTATCTAAATAGAACTCACCGCAAAATCCGGCCGTTGAGCCAGATCCTGAAACATGGGACACTTATTTAAGGAAGTAGCCTAACCACACGTCATACATATCCTGTCATTCTGACTCAACTGTGTAAGTGACATATAGCAAGAAAAACATTCTATACATTTCTACAATAACAAGTATTAAAGAATAACTCTAAAGGTGAAATAACAAGTCTTAAAGAATAACTCTAAAGGTGAAATAACAAGTCTTAAAGAATAACTCTAAAGGTGAAATACACTAGGGATAACCTTACAATCCCTCCTTTGATCATGCATACAGAATGTATGTATTGATCAATCACTAATATACCATCTTTGCTTTAGGGCAATCATTGACATTCCAAGTGCAGGGTCTCTTCTTTTTGCTCTTAAGCTAGTTATTTTCCCAAGTGCACAAACCACTAATTTAAAAACAAAATACAAAACAAGGATAAAAACCAGTATTATTACGATGGTCATTACGATATCTTTCAACCAGGAAGAAATTCCATTGAGGCCAAAACCTCCTTCTCCAAAAGGGCTCCATGTCTTAGCAATATCCCTTGCTTCTTGTTGTAACTTATTTACCTCTTTCCTATGTTGGGAAATTACATCATAGTAATCGGGCACCTCAATAGATGTGTTGTGGACCCAAGTGCAGCACTCATACTTTCAATGGCAAGGTCATGGAGTTCTAATTGTTTCCTGATTGCTCTAGTTTCTATATTTAATTTGGTAATATCATCAGAATTCTTTTCCATTACCTCATCAATAATACCCGTGTAATTATTGAGCCTTTTCATTAAATCTATTCCCCAACCTGTACTGGAAGGGAACCAGGCCCAGACCATATCCTTTTCAAGGAATAACTCTCTTTTGGTACGATGTTTAAGGGGATACCTAGGGTGAAGGCTAGCTTCTAGAATGTGTCCTCCCCCCTTGTCTCCCAGTATTCCCATAACAGGGACTAGGGCCGCTAGATAACACCATCCCTGGGATCATCAGTTTCTCATTTTGGTCTAATATGACTAAATAACCGTGTTGGATCCCTGCTTACTTGGCATGACTCTAACCAATAATATCCTATAATGATTAAGGAAAAAAATCAATATTGACACCAAAAATAAGTATAAGAAAAGTTTGCCTGAGGAAACTCCTTCTTTCAAATTATCAGTCTCTATTGGGGCAGTGGGCCTGAGTCCTGGGGGTTCAATGTTGGCTCCTAGGTCACCGAAGGGGGTGGATCCGGAGTCTGGGGCTTCGTTGGGGCCTTCTTTATTCTTGATGCATGAATCCATTGATGGCTGTAGGAAGTGAGGATTGCAGTTCTTGAAGACTTCTCTACTTCATATGGTCCTATGTTAACCGGTCCTATGTGCTTCCGGACAGCCAGCTGTTTGATCAGCACCTGATCTCCCAGGATGAATCCGTGTGTCGGATCTTTTGGAAGAGGAGAAAACGTGACAGCCACATTGTCATAGATTTCGCTAAGGCTACTTACCAGATGTTGCACGTACTCTTCCTGTAAAGAATAAATATCAGGTTCACCTGTTCCCCATTTCACCTTAGCCATTGGTCGCCCCATTAATACCTCATAAGGGGAATAACCTGTTCTAGAATGGGGGGTGCTCCTTATTTGGAATAGGACAGCTGGCAAGAAGTCCAGCCAATTAGTTAGAGTACCTTCTGTTGCCTTTTTAAGTTTGTCTTTAATAGTCCTATTCATTCTTTCTACTATTCCTGCACTCTGCGGATGGTAGGGAATGTGGAGTTTCCACTGTATTCCCAGTAATTTTGCAACTTCTTTTGTCAAAGCTGAGGTAAAAGCGGGGCCTTGATCCGATATGGGCTGGACCATGTAGGTATGACAAAAGCAAGGGTGCCGCTGCTGCAGGTATCCCTATAATTCCCTCCTTAGTTGTCCAAAGGCCCGTGTGGTCTTTGGTCAACCCTGCTTGCGCCCATGACGTTATGTCTGTTGGGGTGGCTTGTGTGTGTGCCACCCCAAAAGCATATCTACTATCTGTGTAAATATTAACTGACTTGTCCTTGAAAAGTTGGCACGCACGAATTAAAGCAACTAGGTCAGCTGCCTGTACAGAGGAACAGGTCTTTCAGGTCGTGAACAGCTGCCATCCACAAAAACATGGTCATAATCCTTGTTAGGGAGATCACCAAGATCAGGGTAAGGAAGTGTGGTTTCCAAAAGGAGTTCACCAAAATGATGTGCTGTTTGTATACTGTCATCAGTAAGCCGCAACAGAGAATGTAAGTAGCGGACCTGTGGTGATGTATCAGAGCAACTTTTAATAGTTAAATTCTGTGTATTGAAAAGTATAACCTCATAGCCACTAGATCTCTGTGCTGACATGTGTTGAGTTGTCATGTTTTGAAGCAATGTATGACAGAGTGAGTGGTTTACAGAGTCATAGGGTGTCCTAACACCAGTTTAGATGCATCTTTTACTGCCATAGCCGAGGCTGCCAGAGACTGCAGGCAGCCCGGCATGCCCTGTACCTGTACTGGAAGGACTTTTGAGAAGTAGGAGACTGGCCTCTGGCTTGTGCCATGTTCTTGGGCCAGAACCGCTGCATATGTTCTACCCGTTACTACACAGTACAGGGAAAAATCCTTTCTGTGATCTATGAGACCCAGTGCAGGTGCCTGCTGTAGAGACTTAATCAAACCCCTGAAAGCGTTGAGCATGTCCTCTGACCATTCCACTAGCTTTGGGGCAGTGATCAATGTGGCCTTCCGCAGGACCGAATCATAATGGGAACAATCGGGAATCCATTGCCTTATGTAGACTATAGACCCTAGAAATGACAGTAGTGCTGCTTTGTCCTTGGGTGGGCTTAGGCTAGTGAGGGCTGTGACTCGGGACGGTGACACCAAGCGCTTGTTACTTTGGATTATACACCCCAAGTACTCCACTTCTTGCCTGGACCACTGGATCTTTCTCCTGGACACCAAGTGGCCTTTAACAGCTAAGTGGGTCAAAAGGTTCCCTGAGTCTGCCTCGCATTGGCCCTTCTCTTTACTGCATAACAATAGGTAAGCTACATATTGGAGCAAAGTGGACCCGCGTGGAGGCACCCAATCGGTCAGTGTTTGATTCCGGACCATGGAATATGCCGCAGGACTGTCCACAAAGCCTTGTGGAAGACGAGTCCAGGTAAGCTGGCCCATCTCCTGGGAAGTACCCCAGGTGAAAGCAAACATGTTCTGGGAACGCTAAAAAAAAATAAAAAATAAAAAAAAACATTTGAAAGGTCAACTACAGTATACCAGCTGGAATCTGGGGGTATTGAGGTAAAAATTGAGCTTATATCCGACACCAATGGTGGCAGAGAGATAATAGCTTTATTTACCATTCTTAAATCCTGGACCAGTCTCCAAGTTCCATCGACCTTCCGTACCGGATTGATGGGGGTGTTCCAAGGACTGATTGTGGGGACTAAAATGCCTCCCTGCAGATATTCATCTATCTGACCCTGTATACCATCTCTTTTGTCTTGTGCAATAGGCTATTGTTTTTGGAAACGTGGTAAGGTGTCAGGTTTAAGTGAGGGGACATACGGTGTGCAATTTAACAAGCCCACAGAGGACTTGCTTTTTGCCCAGATTGGGTGATTTTCCAAATGTGCAGGTATGAGCAAAAAAAAAACCTTGGAGATCCCTCCTTTTGGGGTTAGCTAGATCACATTTTGGGGACTGCGCTGTTAGACTGCCATCTGCATTGAATTTGATACAGATGTGTAATACTGACATCAGATCCCGTCCCATCAGGGGAAGGGGACAGCTGGTTAAAACAGCAAAACTCATGCGTGCCAAAATCTCATCTACACTCATTCTATGCCCGCTGCAATATCTCCGGAGAAATGTAACAGCTTCGGTTGGGCTTTACCTTGGTTTTGGACAGTTAGTTCTAATGTCCTGGACTGTGCCTATGGGCAACGGTATCTGTATATCCTCACCCCCTACAGTAATGAGTGGGAATTTTAAAAGCTTGTCTCCAAGTTTGGCCCCCGAGCAGAGCGACCTTACCCCCCCCCCCCCCCCCGAAGCATCAAGGGCTTCTGCTAATTCTTGATCTGCTAAAATATGCTTAGCCTTTTTATCTTGTTGTTTCAGTACGGCAATATCTAAGGTGGATTTGGCTTTTTGTGTCTCCTCTCTCTGTCTTAGCTCTTCTACATACTTTCTAAGGGACTCAAGCTCATCCCAAGTTGTTGGGGTTCCTGAGGGTCTAGTACTCGCCTTCCAGTCTACCTGCTCTGTCCCTTCTGTATCACTATCCTGTTCAGTACCTTGCCCAGCTGTTTTTTTTTTTTTTTTCTGTCTGTCACTTTCTATTTTCTCCAGCCATGCTATTTCCTGTAGCAACCCATCTTTCTCTTCCTCCTCTTCCTTTGCCCTTTGCCTTTGTTTCTCATACCATGCTGCATCCCGTTCCCTTCTTATTCTAGCTTCCTTTTCTGCCTGAGCCCTTTGTCTGTGTAGGGCAGTGTTTCTCAACTCCAGTCCTCAAGGCGCACCAACAGGTCATGTTTTCAGGATTTCCCTCAGATGAAACAGCTGTGGTAATTACTAAGGCAGTGAAACTGATTACATCCCCTGTGCAAAATAATGGAAAGCCTGAAAACATGACCTGTTGGGGCGCCTTGAGGACTGGAGTTGAGAAACCCTGGTGTAGGGTATGGACTAGAACAGCTGTATTAGCGGTGTCTAGGGAGGGGTACAATTTTGCGGGGGTGGTTGGCATAGGGGTTTTATCTTCTTTTAAAAATACATATGGTGGAGGTGCACTGGGCAGAGGAGTAAATGGGGGTAGCGGGAGTGGCTTATCTGCTTCCCTTGGTTTAAATTTCTTTATATTCTTTCATCGCTTTTTCCCATATCTTCATACATTTTTTTCATATAATTTTCATCCCAATCACCCGGCGGATAGTTATACTGATTATTTGTGCCACAGATTTTCTGTATTTCTACCCAGTCTTCTTCTGAACAGGGACCTGCAGGACTTAGACCACTAATCTGTAGCTGTTGGGCTCTGCAGCACACATTTTGCCAAAATGGATCAGTATAACTCGGCCCTCGGGTACCTTTTACAAAATCAACAGGGGAAGGCTGATACTGCTCACCTTCAGGGTCATTCTTCCCTAATTTATTCCCCATTATGCCAAATAGAGGGCTTTATAACCACAAATGGCTACTGATTTAGGGCACACTGTATAACCTTCCCTACCTCTTCTACAGACTGAGGCGAGTCCCCGCAGAGTTAGCCCTTCAAACAATCTACCGTTTTGGTTGTGGTTATGTATATTAAATCTCAGGACCCAGAACTTAGGGGTGCCTGGAGATTGGATTGTAAAATAAGGACCTTTGCCAATTCTTTCCTTATATCCTCCGGGGACCGTAGCCACCAATGTTGGCACTTGCCCACAAAAAAATAAACAGAAGACCTGTTAAGCAGTCTGGGCAATTTCGAGGCATCTATTTGGCACAAATGGATATATATATATATATATATATATATATATATATATATATATACACAATAATATATAAACAAAAATCTTATCCTAAAATAACAATCAGTTTTTAAATTGTATCAACCACATGAAAATATAAACAAGCAAAGAAAATAAAATAACAATCAGACTTAAAATTGTATGAACCACATAAAAGTATAAACAAGCAAAGAAAATACAAATTATTGCATAAAATTCAATTGTTAATTTAAGCAAGCTTGCAGTTACCAATTTAAATCTTTAGAGGTCCACACACCCGTCCTTTCTAAAATGAGGAGCGCAATTGCGCTACTCCAAAATTTCCTATAAACCTGTCCGGCCAACCTAGCGGGACTTCTTTAACCTATAATCCACTTTAATTTAAACATACACGCTTTACAATTATTCCCAGGGAGGCCAACCTAGCATCCCTTGAGAAAGTTCTTCACTTAAGCAACCAGGAGAGAAAAAAAAAAAACGGTGGTAGTCAATCGAGACAGGATAAGTGATTTAAACTCTGCAGAAATGTGCTCCACAAAGTTCCACCTACCTGTCAAACGATTGACCCCACTCCTGATACCATCTGTTGTAATCCGCTGTAAACTGCTTCTAACCTCTAGAGCCTAGGCTGGACCTGGGTGTATGGAGTCTCTCTGATCGATCGGGTAATTTAAGACACACACAGAATATGGTGAATCCCAATTACACTGGTTTATTGCATACAAGCTTATTTTGTACAATCCAAGACGAGAGGAACCGCCCCTGGTTAAACCCACCAAGGAACAGTTCCTTTATTATGCAAATTGCATATTAACAGGTTACACAGGCTAAACTGCCCAGAGATGGCAGAAGGCAAGTTTATCTAAATAGAACTCACCGCAAAATCCGGCCGTTGAGCCAGATCCTGAAACATGGGACACTTATTTAAGGAAGTAGCCTAACCACACGTCATACATATCCTGTCATTCTGACTCAACTGTGTAAGTGACATATAGCAAGAAAAACATTCCCCAGGGACTGTCAGGAGCCCCAGCCACCTTCCAACGTCTCATGGAAAAGACTGTAGGAGACATGAACCTTATCGAGGTCCTTGTGTACTTAGACGATGTCATTGTCTTCGGGAGGACCTTGGAAGAACACGAAGAGAGACTGGAGAAGGTTTTGAAAAGACTCAGTGAGGAGGGACTCAAGTTTTCGCCAGAGAAGTGTAGGTTCTACCAATCTTCCGTTAACTATCTGGGACACATAGTGTCTGAAGAAGGAGTGGCCACAGACCCCGAGAAGTTGGAGGCAGTTACTTCCTGGCCACGGCCTACCACGGTAACAGAACTCAGATCCTTCCTGGGGTTCTGTTCCTATTATAGAAGGTTCGTGGAGGGGTTTGCCCGAATTGCCAGACCCCTGAATGAGCTACTCAAGATGGACGGGGAAGAGGATGACTCGGGTCCCAGGAAGCCGGGAGAGTCAGTCCAAGACCAGTGGAACCAAAAGTGTGAAGAGGCCTTTCAGATGTTAAAAAAAAGCCTAACCACCGCCCCTGTCTTGGCCTATGCAGACCCAAAGAAACCTTATGAACTCCATGTAGATGCCAGTCATGACGGTCTGGGAGGAGTGCTCTATCAGGAGCATGAAGGACAACTGTGACCCGTTGCCTATGTGAGCAGAAGTCTGACCCCCTCTGAAAAGAACTACTGCACTCATAAGTTGGAGTTCCTGGCCCTCAAGTGGGCGGTAGTTGACAAACTTAAAGACTACCTGTATGGGGCAGAATTCACTGTGAAAACCGACAACAACCCCCTTACTTATCTCTTTACCACAGCAAAGCTGGATGCCACAGGACATAGATGGCTGGCTGCACTGTCTGGGTTCAATTTCAGCCTGAAATACAGGCCTGGGGCTGGGAATCGAGACGCAGACGCCCTATCTAGAAGATCTCACGCCCCCACCGGTGATACAGAAGACTGGACCCAAGTGGCACCTGACGGGGTGCGGGCCCTTTGCCAAGGGGCTGAACTTCAAGCCAGAGGAGGCTCAAGGGCAGAAGAGATAGGAGTTACCATGGTAGGAGTTCCCAAGCAATACTGTGGGGTAACCCAGTTGGAAGAAGATAATCTGCCAAAACTGTCAAAGAAGGAGCTGAGATGTGACCAATTGGAAGACCCCATGGGGAGATTGGTCCTGGAGGCCCTGGAGAATCAGGATCCAAGTAGACTCCTGCGCCATCCTTCAAAGGAAGCTCGCCTGTTAAGGAAAGAGTGGGACAGGTTGCAGGTGCATCAGGGAGTGGTCTACCGAAGGGGCCCCTCTGATGACCTGGAAGACAAATGGCAACTGTTTCTTCCCGAGAAACACAGAGAGACTGTCTTGGTTGCCCTACATGACAATCATGGACACCTAGGGGCTGAAAGAACCTTCAAACTTGTTAGGAGTCGGTTCTATTGGCCCTGCATGAGGGCTGAATTAGAGGAGTACTGCCATTCATGTGCACGCTGCATCCAGCGGAAGACTTTACCCCATCAAGCTGCCCCAATGGGCCATCTGCAAAGTCAAGGCCTGCTGGACTTGGTATGCATTGATTTTCTCTGCCTCGAACCCAACCTGAGTGGACTAGGAAATGTTCTGGTGATAACCGATAATTTCACCCGGTATGCCCAGGCTTTCCCAACCAAAGATCAGAAGGCCTCCACGGTGGCCAAGGTACTTGTGGAGAAGTATTTCGTCCATTATGGGCTACCACAGCGACTTCACTCAGACCAAGGGAGGGACTTTGAGAGTCGGCTGATCCGGAAGCTCCTGGATTCCTTAGGGATCAAGAAGACCCGAACCTCTCCTTACCACCCACAAGGGGATGCTCAACCGGAGAGGTTCAACCGAACTCTGCTCAATATGTTGGGGACCTTGAATAGCGAGAAGAAACAGCATTGGAGCAAGCACATAGCGGCTATAGTACACGCTTACAATAGTACCACCAGTGATGCTACAGGCTACTCCCCCTACTGTCTCATGTTCGGAAGAGAAGCAAGGTTACCTGTAGACCTGGCCTTTGGCACCTCCCTAGACCATTCCTCAGCCACATCCCACAAAGGATATGTGGACAGACTCAGACACAGTTTGAAGTTGGCTTATGAACAGGCCCAAGCGGCTTCAGACCAAAGGGGGGCCCGCAACAAGAGGAACTTCGACCTGAAGGTTCGGATCCAGGACCTGCAACCTGGAGACCGAGTTCTTCTACGAAACCTGGGAGTCCCTGGGAAGCACAAGCTTGCAGACAGATGGAGACCTGAACCCTATGTCATTTGTAAGAAGCTGCCGGGCCTACCTGTTTATAAGTTGAAGCCAGAAGGGAAGGTGGGCCCATTGAAGACCTGGCACTGAAATCACTTACTCCCACTTGCTGAAGCAGTTCGGATACCTCCTGCGAGGGATTCCCCAAGCCCAGACTCCATTTTGGATACCCCTAGGCCGAGTACTCGGTCTCAGTCTTCTCAAAATCGAGATGTAGAGACCTCTGAACAAAGTGAAGATGAGGGACAGGAACTTGGTTGGTTATGGCCTTCCCCAACTCCAGGAACTTCTGCTATAGATCTTCCCCCTACCAGAGACACTATAGACAGAACACTGAATGCGGAAGCTACTGAGTTCATTCCATCCAGTCCTTTGTCAGATTACTGGGAAGATGCCTGTGACACATACTCAAAGGAGGACCAAAGAGACTCTATGTACCTCCCGGCTCCTGAACCAAGTGTTTCAGAACCAGCAGAATTCCTCAAATCTCTTAAAGAAGGGGAGCCTACAGTGTCCCAGTCAGAAGTCCCAAGAGAGTAAAGAGCCAGAAGAGTTATAAGGCCTCCTAAGAAGCTGACTTACTCACAAATGGGGAAGAGTTCAGAAGAAACAGTGGTCACTGCAAGGAGGAGTACAGAGCATCCAGTTCCCTCCACTGTTCATTTGGTGGAGGGCAACCCCAACTTGTCCTCTGGCACAGTTAGGCAGGCCACTCATGATAGTGCGACCTGTGGGCAAGGGAATTCAACCTCTCAGTTTTGGTGGGAGTTCCCTTTGCCGACATCGTA
Source organism: Rana muscosa (assembly GCA_029206835.1). Classification (NCBI taxonomy): domain Eukaryota; kingdom Metazoa; phylum Chordata; class Amphibia; order Anura; family Ranidae; genus Rana; species Rana muscosa. The sequence continues at coordinate 18,538,336 of CM055124.1, read as the reverse complement.
CACAGCATTGTCTAGATTTGTACGTAGTGTATGTTAAAAATTATCTTTGGGGACCAAAGAGTTCAAGTGGGGGGAGTGTGTAGCGGGGTCTCCTTTAAGACTTCCCGGGACTACATTTCCCAGTGTCCCGTTTGGCACCCAGGGTGCAATGTTGCCACCGCAGATACTTTTGGGAGGGAGATAAAAGGAGGAGGCGTGAACAGCTCGGCTTCTTTTGGACACCGCGCGGCTGCTGACTGGTCTTCCTGTGCGGATCTGCTGGAGTGCAGGGCCTGAAGCCTGGGGCCTTGCGCAACTTCCGAAGAGCCTTCCATCCCACTGCATAGCCTGGGTGGCATCTGACTTTGTTTACTGCGGACATCAGTTGGATCGGGGACCCGATCGTTGCAGACGCTGTGTACGGAGACACAGCAGGTGGAAGTCCCGGACTGGGATCACGTCCGGAGTGGTGAGCGAGCACCTGCTCAATTCAATAGGCTGTACTGTGTTTAGGCCTATAGACTGCCTTGGCCCACCGATCATTTGTTTGCTGTTCTGCTGGAGACCGGTAGCAGGACAGAGTTAAAGGGTCTCCAGCATAGTGTTCCTTGTGATTACCTACTTTGTGGATTACAATATTGTTCCTGAATGTGCACCACCATTTCAAGTTTGCATGCGAAGAAATCCTAATTCAAAAGACTGAACTTAATTCTGTGTCAGGCCTGACCAGGGAGGGGGTAGAATATTGTTTAGTGCGCCACAGGGCGCGTAGATAATAATAGCTGCGCGTGGTGGATTACCACGCTGTGCTATTACTGTACACTATATCTATTGCTGCAGGGCTCTGTAGGCAAGTTGTATGTTATGTTTTGACCTATGTCTTTTAGCCTAAAGTAAAGCCGTTACCTTACCACTTGCTATCACTGTGTTGTTATTGCACATAGTGCTTATATCTCACGAGAAGTTGGGGTGTGTGTATAATCAGGTATAGATTGTGACAGATAACATCCCTAGACTAACTGTGCCATAAGAGACTAGACAAGATTGCCGGGGGTTGGTGAAGCTGTACTCAGGGCCCGAAATCAAACCAGCGGCTCTCTTAACTGGGGGTAGCGCTACATATAGATACCACAATTATGATGTAGCACTACCCCCGTAGGAGCTGCTGGTTTAAGTTTTGGGCATGTACTCTGCCTATCAACCCCTGTAACTTTGGCTCGACTCCCCTTGGCACAACTGGATAATAATAGCAAGAATGTGATTGTGGACCCTTAGAAGGCTATAGAGGGCCACAATGATATCACAAAACAATAAATATAATTAACTACTGTTACTTCGTTGTGGTCTTCCTGCCACACAGCTGCAAAAGACTGAGTCCTACACAAGGAGTAGTTCAACCAAGAAGGAATATTTTTACTTGGTAAAGAAAAGAAGATTAACATTTCCTGAACTATGTGATAGGCATCAACTCCCCCAATCAGAACTTTTCCGATATCTGCAGATCAAAAAAAAATTCATGCCATATATACAAAATATGAGTAAGCTCAACGAACTCACACAATTTGAACGTATATGTAAACGCGAACCTCACTCTAAGGGTCTCATATCAATAATATATAAACACCTTATTACTTTGCCTACTGCAGACCCACCATCATACGTGGCAAAATGGGAGAGAGACCTTGGACTTCAGTTGGAACCATCCGATTGGGATAAAATTTGGACCACAACAAAATCATCTTCACAAAATATAATAGCTCTAGAGACAAATTATAAAGTACTTTTGCGCTGGTATTTGGTTCCTGTCAGAATTGCGAAATATATTCCGCAATACTCCCCACTCTGCTTCCGTGGCTGTGGTGAACTAGGATCACACATACACATATTTTGGGATTGTCCCGTTACAAAATGTTTTTGGAAAGAGGTTTTTCTTATCCTCTCTACCTTATTCAAAAAAACAATCAAACCTGACCCTTCAATTGCACTACTAAATCTAAAACCGACTTCTATTTCCCACACTCAATTCAAACTCCTTCTACAAGTCACTACTGCAGCAAAGCAGACAATCGCCAAAGCGTGGAAAACCCCAACATTAATGATCTCAGAAACCAAAACCAGAATAAACCAAGCCATGACCCACTCAAAAACGGAAGCCATTACCAATGATAATATTGGAAAATTTGAAAAAATCTGGAATCCTTGGGTGACTAATTTTTTCCCTCCCAACTTTGACATCACATTATTAAGACCTTGGTAATATAACTACTAATAGCTATTTAATATACTAATATTATCAGACCAACATTATAAGATACCCCGGGGACCTTTTCGACCTTTTCTATCTTTTCTACCTACTATCTTTATTTTTTTTCTCTTCTTCTTCTTACCCTTCCCTCTCTTCTATCTTCGCTCTTTAGCTCTTTTTCTGTTGTTTTTTCTTTCCTAGCATATATTGTTATTATATGCAAAAATGGTAGCAACATTTCTATTTTTTTTAATGTTTTTTATTTATCAGTATATTTCAGCTTTAGAGCTCCTTTGAAACAATACAAACCTTATATATTACAATAACATTATATGAGGTCGAGAAATTATGACCCTTCATTTTTTCTTTATAAATCCTTATATTACCTTACATGTTATATATTATTACTAAATCTGGTTTGTAATTACTAAATTCAACACTAAGCATATATTTTAGCAAGTCTCCAGATAATGGTCAACATATGTTAAACTTAAATTACTGTTTTTTTTCTCCTCTTCTGTTGTTGTTGCCTTCAAAAATCACTGGAGCTTGACATAAATATCTAATTTGTGTTCTCCTTAACTGCTACTATTTATAGTGACTATGTTTATTGACAATATATGCTTGTAATTTTGAAAATTTAATAAACAAATTTGACAAGAAAAGAAGATTACTGTATACATATGACATTTGATTCAAACAGATCCCTGACAGCCGGTTCACACTGGGGCGGCACGACTTTGGGGGCGACTCGGCAAGGCGATCTCAAGACGACTTGAGAGGCAATTTGCAAAATTACTTCTGTATTGAAGTCAATGCAAGTCGCCCCGAGTCCCCCCCAAAGTAGTACAGGAACCTTTTTCTACGTCGGAGCGACTTGAGTCGCTCCTATTAGAACGGTTCCATTGAACAGAGCGGGACGCGACTTGTCAGGCGGCTGAGTCGCCTGACGAGTCGCCCCTGTGTGAACCGGGTCTGAGAGAATTCACTGGCATACACACGCATAAAAGTTCTAGGGTTTCTTTAACCACTTCAATACAGGGCTTTTATACCACCTCAATACCGGGCCTATTCTGACACTTCTCTCCTACATGTACAAATCATCATTCCTTTGTAGAAAATTACTCAGAACCCCCAAACATTATATATGTTTTTTTAGCAGACACCCTAGGGAATAAAATGATGGTCATTGCAACTTTTTATCTTGCATGGTATTTGCGCAATAATTTTTCAAACGCCTTTTTTTGGGAAAAAAAATGGTTTCATGAATTCAAAAATAACAAAACAGTAAAGTTAGCCCAATTTCTTTGTAAAATATGAAAGATGATGTTACGCCGAGTAAATAGATACCTAACATGTCACGCTTTAAAATTGCGCACACTCATGGAATGGCGCCAAACTTCGGTACTTAAAAATCTCCATAGGCGACGCTTTGAAAATTTTTACAGGTTATCAGTTTAGAGTTACAGAGGAGGTCTAGTGCTAGAATTGTTGCACGCGGCGATACCTCACATATGTGGTTTGAACGACGTTTACATATGTGGGTGGGACTTACATATGTGGGTGGGACTTACGTGGGACAATAGAGTCTCTGTCTCTTCGCTTCTGATGCGAGCTAATGTCCTGGACTGTGCCTATGGGCAACGGTATCTGTATATCCTCACCCCCTACAGTAATGAGTGGGAATTTTAAAAGCTTGTCTCCAAGTTTGGCCCCCGAGCAGAGCGACCTTACCCCCCCCCCCCCCCGAAGCATCAAGGGCTTCTGCTAATTCTTGATCTGCTAAAATATGCTTAGCCTTTTTATCTTGTTGTTTCAGTACGGCAATATCTAAGGTGGATTTGGCTTTTTGTGTCTCCTCTCTCTGTCTTAGCTCTTCTACATACTTTCTAAGGGACTCAAGCTCATCCCAAGTTGTTGGGGTTCCTGAGGGTCTAGTACTCGCCTTCCAGTCTACCTGCTCTGTCCCTTCTGTATCACTATCCTGTTCAGTACCTTGCCCAGCTGTTTTTTTTTTTTTTTCTGTCTGTCACTTTCTATTTTCTCCAGCCATGCTATTTCCTGTAGCAACCCGTCTTTCTCTTCCTCCTCTTCCTTTGCCCTTTGCCTTTGTTTCTCATACCATGCTGCATCCCGTTCCCTTCTTATTCTAGCTTCCTTTTCTGCCTGAGCCCTTTGTCTGTGTAGGGTATGGACTAGAACAGCTGTATTAGCGGTGTCTAGGGAGGGGTACAATTTTGCGGGGGTGGTTGGCATAGGGGTTTTATCTTCTTTTAAAAATACATATGGTGGAGGTGCACTGGGCAGAGGAGTAAATGGGGGTAGCGGGAGTGGCTTATCTGCTTCCCTTGGTTTAAATTTCTTTATATTCTTTCATCGCTTTTCCCATATCTTCATACATTTTTTTCATATAATTTTCATCCCAATCACCCGGCGGATAGTTATACTGATTATTTGTGCCACAGATTTTCTGTATTTCTACCCAGTCTTCTTCTGAACAGGGACCTGCAGGACTTAGACCACTAATCTGTAGCTGTTGGGCTCTGCAGCACACATTTTGCCAAAATGGATCAGTATAACTCGGCCCTCGGGTACCTTTTACAAAATCAACAGGGGAAGGCTGATACTGCTCACCTTCAGGGTCATTCTTCCCTAATTTATTCCCCATTATGCCAAATAGAGGGCTTTATAACCACAAATGGCTACTGATTTAGGGCACACTGTATAACCTTCCCTACCTCTTCTACAGACTGAGGCGAGTCCCCGCAGAGTTAGCCCTTCAAACAATCTACCGTTTTGGTTGTGGTTATGTATATTAAATCTCAGGACCCAGAACTTAGGGGTGCCTGGAGATTGGATTGTAAAATAAGGACCTTTGCCAATTCTTTCCTTATATCCTCCGGGGACCGTAGCCACCAATGTTGGCACTTGCCCACAAAAAAATAAACAGAGGACCTGTTAAGCAGTCTGGGCAATTTCGAGGCATCTATTTGGCACAAATGGATATATATATATATATATATATATATATATATATATATACACAATAATATATAAACAAAAATCTTATCCTAAAATAACAATCAGTTTTTAAAAAGTATCAACCACATGAAAATATAAACAAGCAAAGAAAATAAAATAACAATCAGACTTAAAATTGTATGAACCACATAAAAGTATAAACAAGCAAAGAAAATACAAATTATTGCATAAAATTCAATTGTTAATTTAAGCAAGCTTGCAGTTACCAATTTAAATCTTTAGAGGTCCACACACCCGTCCTTTCTAAAATGAGGAGCGCAATTGCGCTACTCCAAAATTTCCTATAAACCTGTCCGGCCAACCTAGGGGGACTTCTTTAACCTATAATCCACTTTAATTTAAACATACACGCTTTACAATTATTCCCAGGGAGGCCAACCTAGCATCCCTTGAGAAAGTTCTTCACTTAAGCAACCAGGAGAGAAAAAAAAAAAACGGTGGTAGTCAATCGAGACAGGATAAGTGATTTAAACTCTGCAGAAATGTGCTCCACAAAGTTCCACCTACCTGTCAAACGATTGACCCCACTCCTGATACCATCTGTTGTAATCCGCTGTAAACTGCTTCTAACCTCTAGAGCCTAGGCTGGACCTGGGTGTATGGAGTCTCTCTGATCGATCGGGTAATTTAAGACACACACAGAATATGGTGAATCCCAATTACACTGGTTTATTGCATACAAGCTTATTTTGTACAATCCAAGATGAGAGGAACCGCCCCTGGTTAAACCCACCAAGGAACAGTTCCTTTATTATACAAATTGCATATTAACAGGTTACACAGGCTAAACTGCCCAGAGATGGCAGAAGGCAAGTTTATCTAAATAGAACTCACCGCAAAATCCGGCCGTTGAGCCAGATCCTGAAACATGGGACACTTATTTAAGGAAGTAGCCTAACCACACGTCATACATATCCTGTCATTCTGACTCAACTGTGTAAGTGACATATAGCAAGAAAAACATTCTATACATTTCTACAATAACAAGTATTAAAGAATAACTCTAAAGGTGAAATAACAAGTCTTAAAGAATAACTCTAAAGGTGAAATAACAAGTCTTAAAGAATAACTCTAAAGGTGAAATACACTAGTGATAACCTTACAATCAGATCCCTATACATCCGGAAGACAAGGAGAAGACAGCCTTCATAACCCCAGTGGGGTTCTTTGAATTTGACCGAATGCCCCAGGGACTGTCAGGAGCCCCAGCCACCTTCCAACGTCTCATGGAAAAGACTGTAGGAGACATGAACCTTATCGAGGTCCTTGTGTACTTAGACGATGTCATTGTCTTCGGGAGGACCTTGGAAGAACACGAAGAGAGACTGGAGAAGGTTTTGAAAAGACTCAGTGAGGAGGGACTCAAGTTTTCGCCAGAGAAGTGTAGGTTCTACCAATCTTCCATTAACTATCTGGGACACATAGTGTCTGAAGAAGGAGTGGCCACAGACCCCGAGAAGTTGGAGGCAGTTACTTCCTGGCCACGGCCTACCACGGTAACAGAACTCAGATCCTTCCTGGGGTTCTGTTCCTATTATAGAAGGTTCGTGGAGGGGTTTGCCCGAATTGCCAGACCCCTGAATGAGCTACTCAAGATGGAAGGGGAAGAGGATGACTCGGGTCCCAGGAAGCCGGGAGAGTCAGTCCAAGACCAGTGGAACCAAAAGTGTGAAGAGGCCTTTCAGATGTTAAAAAAAGCCTAACCACCGCCCCTGTCTTGGCCTATGCAGACCCAAAGAAACCTTATGAACTCCACGTAGATGCCAGTCATGACGGTCTGGGAGGAGTGCTCTATCAGGAGCATGAAGGACAACTGTGACCCGTTGCCTATGTGAGCAGAAGTCTGACCCCCTCTGAAAAGAACTACTGCACTCATAAGTTGGAGTTCCTGGCCCTCAAGTGGGCGGTAGTTGACAAACTTAAAGACTACCTGTATGGGGAAGAATTCACTGTGAAAACCGACAACAACCCCCTTACTTATCTCTTTACCACAGCAAAGCTGGATGCCACAGGACATAGATGGCTGGCTGCACTGTCTGGGTTCAATTTCAGCCTGAAATACAGGCCTGGGGCTGGGAATCGAGACGCAGACGCCCTATCTAGAAGATCTCACGCCCCCACCGGTGATACAGAAGACTGGACCCAAGTGGCACCTGACGGGGTGCGGGCCCTTTGCCAAGGGGCTGAACTTCAAGCCAGAGGAGGCTCAAGGGCAGAAGAGATAGGAGTTACCATGGTAGGAGTTCCCAAGCAATACTGTGGGGTAACCCAGTTGGAAGAAGATAATCTGCCAAAACTGTCAAAGAAGGAGCTGAGATGTGACCAATTGGAAGACCCCATGGGGAGATTGGTCCTGGAGGCCCTGGAGAATCAGGATCCAAGTAGACTCCTGTGCCATCCTTCAAAGGAAGCTCGCCTGTTAAGGAAAGAGTGGGACAGGTTGCAGGTGCATCAGGGAGTGGTCTACCGAAGGGGCCCCTCTGATGACCTGGAAGACAAATGGCAACTGTTTCTTCCCGAGAAACACAGAGAGACTGTCTTGGTTGCCCTGCATGACAATCATGGACACCTAGGGGCTGAAAGAACCTTCCAACTTGTTAGGAGTCGGTTCTATTGGCCCTGCATGAGGGCTGAATTAGAGGAGTACTGCCATTCATGTGCACGCTGCATCCAGCGGAAGACTTTACCCCATCAAGCTGCCCCAATGGGCCATCTGCAAAGTCAAGGCCCGCTGGACTTGGTATGCATTGATTTTCTCTGCCTCGAACCCAACCTGAGTGGACTAGGAAATGTTCTGGTGATAACCGATAATTTCACCCGGTATGCCCAGGCTTTCCCAACCAAAGATCAGAATGCCTCCACGGTGGCCAAGGTACTTGTGGAGAAGTATTTCGTCCATTATGGGCTACCACAGCGACTTCACTCAGACCAAGGGAGGGACTTTGAGAGTCGGCTGATCCGGAAGCTCCTGGATTCCTTAGGGATCAAGAAGACCCGAACCTCTCCTTACCACCCACAAGGGGATGCTCAACCGGAGAGGTTCAACCGAACTCTGCTCAATATGTTGGGGACCTTGAATAGCGAGAAGAAACAGCATTGGAGCAAGCACATAGCGGCTATAGTACACGCTTACAATAGTACCACCAGTGATGCTACAGGCTACTCCCCCTACCGTCTCATGTTCGGAAGAGAAGCAAGGTTACCTGTAGACCTGGCCTTTGGCACCTCCCTAGACCATTCCTCAGCCACATCCCACAAAGGATATGTGGACAGACTCAGACACAGTTTGAAGTTGGCTTATAAACAGGCCCAAGCGGCTTCAGACCAAAGGGGGGCCCGCAACAAGAGGAACTTCGACCTGAAGGTTCGGATCCAGGACCTGCAACCTGGAGACCGAGTTCTTCTACGAAACCTGGGAGTCCCTGGGAAGCACAAGCTTGCAGACAGATGGAGACCTGAACCCTATGTCATTTGTAAGAAGCTGCCGGGCCTACCTGTTTATAAGTTGAAGCCAGAAGGGAAGGTGGGCCCATTGAAGACCTGGCACTGAAATCACTTACTCCCACTTGCTGAAGCAGTTCGGATACCTCCTGCGAGGCATTCCCCAAGCCCAGACTCCATTTTGGATACCCCTAGGCCGAGTACTCGGTCTCAGTCTTCTCAAAATCGAGATGTAGAGACCTCTGAACAAAGTGAAGATGAGGGACAGGAACTTGGTTGGTTATGGCCTTCCCCAACTCCAGGAACTTCTGCTATAGATCTTCCCCCTACCAGAGACACTATAGACAGAACACTGAATGCGGAAGCTACTGAGTTCATTCCATCCAGTCCTTTGTCAGATTACTGGGAAGATGCCTGTGACACATACTCAAAGGAGGACCAAAGAGACTCTATGTACCTCCCGGCTCCTGAACCAAGTGTTTCAGAACCAGCAGAATTCCTCAAATCTCTTAAAGAAGGGGAGCCTACAGTGTCCCAGTCAGAAGTCCCAAGAGAGTAAAGAGCCAGAAGAGTTATAAGGCCTCCTAAGAAGCTGACTTACTCACAAATGGGGAAGAGTTCAGAAGAAACAGTGGTCACTGCAAGGAGGAGTACAGAGCATCCAGTTCCCTCCACTGTTCATTTGGTGGAGGGCAACCCCAACTTGTCCTCTGGCACACTTAGGCAGGCCACTCATGATAGTGCGACCTGTGGGCAAGGGAATTCAACCTCTCAGTTTTGGTGGGAGTTCCCTTTGCCGACATCGTACACAGCATTGTCTAGATTTGTACGTAGTGTATGTTAAAAATTATCTTTGGGGACCAAAGAGTTCAAGTGGGGGGAGTGTGTAGCGGGGTCTCCTTTAAGACTTCCCGGGACTACATTTCCCAGTGTGCAATGTTGCCACCGCAGATACTTATGGGAGGGAGATAAAAGGAGGAGGCGTGAACAGCTCGGCTTCTTTTGGACACCGCGCGGCTGCTGACTGGTCTTCCTGTGCGGATCTGCTGGAGTGCAGGGCCTGAAGCCTGGGGCCTTGCGCAACTTCCGAAGAGCCTTTCATCCCACTGCATAGCCTGGGTGGCATCTGACTTTGTTTACTGCGGACATCAGTTGGATCGGGGACCCGATCGTTGCAGACGCTGTGTACGGAGACACAGCAGGTGGAAGTCCCGGACTGGGATCACGTCCGGAGTGGTGAGCGAGCACCTGCTCAATTCAATAGGCTGTACTGTGTTTAGGCCTATAGACTGCCTTGGCCCACCGATCATTTGTTTGCTGTTCCGCTGGAGACCGGTAGCAGGACAGAGTTAAAGGGTCTCCAGCATAGTGTTCCTTGTGATTACCTACTTTGTGGATTACAATATTGTTCCTGAACGTGCACCACCATTTCAAGTTTGCATGCGAAGAAATCCTAATTCAAAAGACTGAACTTAATTCTGTGTCAGGCCTGACCAGGGAGGGGGTAGAATATTGTTTAGTGCGCCACAGGGCGCGTTGATAATAATAGCTGCGCGTGGTGGATTACCACGCTGTGCTATTACTGTACACTATATCTATTGCTGCAGGGCTCTGTAGGCAAGTTGTATGTTATGTTTTGACCTATGTCTTTTAGCCTAAAGTAAAGCCGTTACCTTACCACTTGCTATCACTGTGTTGTTATTGCACATAGTGCTTATATCTCACGAGAAGTTGGGGTGTGTGTATAATCAGGTATAGATTGTGACAGATAACATCCCTAGACTAACTGTGCCATAAGAGACTAGACAAGATTGCCAGGGGTTGGTGAAGCTGTACTCAGGGCCCGAAATCAAACCAGCGGCTCTCTTAACTGGGGGTAGCGCTACATATAGATACCACAATTATGATGTAGCACTACCCCCGTAGGAGCTGCTGGTTTAAGTTTTGGGCATGTACTCTGCCTATCAACCCCTGTAACTTTGGCTCGACTCCCCTTGGCACAACTGGATAATAATAGCAAGAATGTGATTGTGGACCCCTAGAAGGCTATAGAGGGCCACAATGATATCACAAAACAATAAATATAATTAACTACTGTTACTTCGTTGTGGTCTTCCTGCCACACAGCTGCAAAAGACTGAGTCCTACACAAGGAGTAGTTCAACCAAGAAGGAATATTTTTACTTGGTAAAGAAAAGAAGATTACTGTATACATATGACATTTGATTCAAACAGATCCCTGACAGCCGGTTCACACTGGGGCGGCACGACTTTGGGGGCGACTCGGCAAGGCGATCTCAAGACGACTTTAGAGGCAATTTGCAAAATTACTTCTGTATTGAAGTCAATGCAAGTCGCCCCGAGTCCCCCCCAAAGTAGTACAGGAACCTTTTTCTACGTCGGAGCGACTTGAGTCGCTCCTATTAGAACGGTTCCATTGAACAGAGCGGGACGCGACTTGTCAGGCGGCTGAGTCGCCTGACGAGTCGCCCCTGTGTGAACCGGGTCTGAGAGAATTCACTGGCATACACACGCATAAAAGTTCTAGGGTTTCTTTAACCACTTCAATACAGGGCTTTTATACCACCTCAATACCGGGCCTATTCTGACACTTCTCTCCTACATGTACAAATCATCATTCCTTTGTAGAAAATTACTCAGAACCCCCAAACATTATATATGTTTTTTTAGCAGACACCCTAGGGAATAAAATGATGGTCATTGCAACTTTTTATCTTGCATGGTATTTGCGCAATAATTTTTCAAACGCCTTTTTTTGGGAAAAAAAATGGTTTCATGAATTCAAAAATAACAAAACAGTAAAGTTAGCCCAATTTCTTTGTAAAATATGAAAGATGATGTTACGCCGAGTAAATAGATACCTAACATGTCACGCTTTAAAATTGCGCACACTCATGGAATGGCGCCAAACTTCGGTACTTAAAAATCTCCATAGGCGACGCTTTGAAAATTTTTACAGGTTATCAGTTTAGAGTTACAGAGGAGGTCTAGTGCTAGAATTGTTGCACGCGGCGATACCTCACATATGTGGTTTGAACTACGTTTACATATGTGGGTGGGACTTACATATGTGGGTGGGACTTACGTGGGACAATAGAGTCTCTGTCTCTTCGCTTCTGATGCGAGCTACCGGGGACAGGGGCGTTTTAATTTTTTTTTTTCATAATTTTTTTTTTTATTTGACCTAATTTTTTTTATTTTTACACTTTGTGGAGGTCCTCTTTATGGAGAGATGCGGGGTCAATAAGACCCCACATCTCTCCTCCAGGCTGGAAAGCATGAGACCGGGAAAAATAAATCACTGATCTTATGCTTACTAGCCGCAATCGTGGCTTTGTTTACTTCTGAGAACCCGGGCGTGACGTCATCACATCGCGCCCGGGCCTCCGACAGTCATAGAGATGACTGGTGACCATCTGGTCACCAGTCATCTCTATGCTTCCCATCCAGAGCCGGACGATTCATTCTCCGGGCCCCCGATGGCACGGGAGAGCCTGGAGAAGCACCGGATGGCAACGGGAGGGGTTTGTCCCCTCCCGCCGCCTATAAGAACGATCAAGCGGCGAAACTGCCGCTATGATCATTCTTATTGTACACAGAATTGCCGGCAGAAGAGAAGGATATCTGAATGATGCCTCTAGCTGCAGGCATCATTCAGATATCCCCCCACAAAGCCCAGGACGTCATATGACGCCCACCTAGGATGGGAGATCCCATCTGTGGACGTCATATGACTATGGCTGGGTATTTAAGTGGTTAAAGTCAGACCTGAAGAAGTGTAAGGTGGAGGAATCTCTCACTTGAATGGTATATACAGTGGGATACTTCTCCACCAAGTCCAACCCAGCTCACAAACAGCACTACAACAATAAGTAATTGGAACAATTTATTTACGCATGCAGATTCAACAAGCTATCTGGCTCCCCCTTGTGGGCAGCTTTACTGGCACGTGTCCCGCTGTATCAACCTAGTCAGTGAGCTGTACTGATGATTGATTTTAAAAGTCTCCAGTAATCTTCACTAGCTTTTGTTGGTGCACTTTAGTATTTGTAATCCAGAGAAAAGGTGAAGAAAGGTTAAACAGTTAAAGAGGAAGTAAACCTATTTAAAAAATAAAACAAAAAAAATAACCCTGCAAAAGAAAGGCATAATGAGCTAGTATGCATAGCATACTAGCTCATTATGAATGACTTGCCTGAGATCGAAGCCCCCAAATTGCTCCTCGTTCCCCTCCGCCACCGCCACCATCTTGCCTCGATGTCCCATCACTGCCGTGAGTGTATCGCCGCTCCGGCGCTGTGATTGGCCGGAGCAGCGATGACGTCACGTGCATTCACACTCGGGCCGGCAAGATCCCATTCAGAAAACCGGCAATGATGCTGGACTGCTAGTGCGCATGCGTGTGACATCATCGGCGCTGTGTTTACAGCAAATATCTCCTTAACCGTGTAGGTTAAGGACATATTTCTTGCACCTACAGGTAAGCCTTAATCTAGGCTTACCTGTAGGTGCAAGTTGTCTAAGTGGGTTTACAACCACTTTAACATGTGTGGTGAAAGGGACAAATTAAATGCTGATCCTTCCCAAAGTGCTAACTCAATCCTGAATGTAGCCTGACTCTGCTTGTGGTACTGCAGTCACCAGCAAGCGTTAGTGAATAAGTAAAGTTATGGAAGTCACCTTCCTGCGACACAGTTAGTTGTATCGGTGGGCAGGTGCCCTCCCACCACATGAGGCCTCGCCTTGCTGGTATCCTCCGACAGGGCCCTCTTGGTTCGCAGCCTCCGGATGAGTCGTGGTCCCTGTTCCTCCGCTTAGCCGGTTATGAGGCGTGGGTGGATCGGTGACTCTGGATGCTCAGGAGTGTGGAGCTGTCCCTCTCCCTGGTCCGATCAGCCGGGCTGTAGCTGGGATCCCTCCGACAACCGTTCCGGCCTCCGTCACTTTAGACCCAGGCTTTTCCGGCTTAAGCACCCTCGCTGCAGGCCTCTTGCCGCTTGCAAGATGGCGTCCCAAGAGACCGAACACAAGCCCCGCCTTCCCTTTTAAAAGGTCCTCCCAGCAGGCAGTGCGTGGCGCCACGTTCCTTCACAACACAGTGGCGTTGTGGGCCTTGTAGTCTATTTCTGACCCATAGCAATAGAGTCTCTGTCTCTCCGCACCACAAGGTCCGTCATGCCTTGTCCTTACCATAGCTGAACCCAACAACTTGCAGCAGTATGGGGCAAATGGACAATGAAAAGAGCTAAGTTCTTATAGACACAAACTGTAGTCCATAAGCTACATGCAAAAGTAACACCTTGCTACACACTCCCCCCACTTTAAATCTTTGGTCCCCAAAGACAGCAGCAGTTTGTGACCTGTTACATGCCTTGTTTAGATACACGAGGAGAAAAAGGACCAGTTAGTGTGTGCATGAAATAAGGCAATTCCCATTTTCATAAGAACTAGAGGGAGGCCCCCACCAGGCTTTGGAAAAGAGGTTGTTCTGCCTACAACCCATTTTTACAGGAATGGCCCAAACAGATGTGCCAGGGGATGAGCTGGGGTTGCCCTCCACCAAATGGGTAGTGGAGGAACTGGGCATTTCAGTTGTTCTTTTAGAGGTGAGCACAGCCTCCTCAGAGCATTTACCCAATTGATTGTAAGTCAGTCTCTTGGGTGGGTGAATGGCTCTTCTCTCTCTTTGCTCCTTAGGTGCTACAATCTCAGGTACACTAGACTCTTGTTCCTCCACGACTTCCTCTCCTTGTTCAGACACATTTGACATTGTCTCTTCCACATTCTCCAGTGCTCCTTCTGTGATAGGTGGGATCTCCCAGTTCTTCTTCTGAAAGGGGTAAAACTTCTTTAGGTTCTTCCAATGTCAGGGAAACCTGATCATCCTCCAGCTCTTCAGAAAACATACTTTGAGGCACAAACTCAGAAGCCTCTGGCCTGAGAGACCCAATATCCAACACTTCAGGTGGGGACAATGAGGAGGTTGTGGGTTCTTCCTTCAATTGAGACGACCACAACCAATCTGATTCTGCCTCCTCATCTTCAGTGTCTTCCTCCTCCATATGTTGAGGTACAGACTGTGACCTAGTGACAGGCCGAGACCCTTTGAGAAGTTAAGGGAGTTTCCCGTGAATCTGACATTGGTGGCAGGCGAACTGCTTCTGAGAGGGGCAGCAGGTGATGCCGGTGCCATGTCTTCAGTGGACCTACAGTCCCCTCAGGTCTAATTTGGTGGGCACCCCAAATCTGAAAGGGGGTTAAAGCCGCTTAAGTGATTCCCTCTCCTGGACACACATTCGCTACCGATACTCCACAGTAAGGCGACCACTTTCCATAGGATTAATCCTTCCAGAAGAACGAGACAACACACTCTGTATCTTCCCAAGATAGACTCTGTTTATTGAAAAAACATTGCAACTTTTATACACATAGAGGGGAGTTTCTTATTTTCTTCTCACCATACATCTTTGACCAGAGCTAATTTCCATGATCTACTTAACTACAGCTTGATGACTCAGACATATGACCTTTTAGGCTAGCTTTTGTCTCCCAATCTACATTTCAGTTTAAATGATTATGCACGACCTTTTAGGCTAGCCGTACTGTCTCCCATTTCTCAAAAGACTTCATACAATAGATACATAACGAGCTCCCAATACACATCTCACAATGAAAGGATCTGTAGCATAATTGAGGTTCATTAACATTACACAAGCAGACAGGTGACACATCAGCATCACTTAATTTAACCTGTTGAGTTCAGGATCAACAAAATAGTTATTTACAGATCCTGGGAAATATTGGGGAATAATATTACAGACCCATTTTAAAACAATCCAATACATATTCTCAATGTCCATTATTTCCTGGCTCACCCTGTGCCCAAAATGACCCCTGTCACAACAACCTATATACAGCATTGAATCTGATTAGTACAGATCATAGTGGGGTTTTCATTCACCCTGTGCCCCTAATAGAGACACAGGGTGGTTTACACATAAGAGGCATTGGGGAAGCTGAAGCAAGGGTATCTCATACTTTCTAAGAGATTCTGGGTTCCCCGGGCCCTCCCGTTACATCTCTCCCCTTTCGGCAGGAGACTAACACAGGAGGAGACCCCAGACGGGTTGACTCCGAAGTTAGTCCATAGGTCCATTTCTCTAATGCCGGTATCCACACAGTACCTCAAATAAATTGCTCCAAATAGAGCATTACTTACCCAGCCAACCTCTGCCTCTCTCAGAGAACATACCCACCGCTGGGGAGAAGCCTGGACTGACCCTTCTCCCTGGGGTCCTTTCAGCTGCTGGAGAGACGACAGGGGGACTGGGCTCAGTCCGTCCTGCTGTTGGGGATCTGGGCCGACTGCCCAGCATCCCTGGGGTATACAAGTGGAGACTGAAGTCCCATCCACTTGTGGTAGGTGAAAAACCCCCAGTGCTTGCAAAGCAAGGCTGACATCCTCCTGTCTCAGGGTCACACCATTTTCTGGGGTTGTGTCAGTGAAGACCGAAGTCCCATCCAGTACCACAGGAACTCCCTCCTCTGTTAGTTGAGAGCAGAGGCCCGCGGCACTCTGCTCTGTTGCCAGCTCTTCTGCTGGGTTGCTGTGAGTGGAGACCGCAGTCCCATCCACCGATATCAGCTCAAGTTGCAGTTGTGTGCAGAGGCCAGTAGCATTCTGCCCTGCTGCCAGTGATTCAGCTGGGGGTAAAAGCTTTACCACCTCAGCTTGTTGCTGGAGAGAGGGGCCAACTGCCCCGGCTCCCTGAAACTCCACAGTTGTTTCCGGTGCTGGGCAGAGGTTGGTAGCACTCTGCCCTGTTGCCAGCACTTCTGCTGGGGACTCCACACCATCTGCTCTGGCTAACTGTTGGGGGGAAAAAGGGCTGCTTCTCCTCCCTGCATCTCTGAAATCCACTGGGAAAGAGGACCCATCACCTTCTCACCTCGGGCCTCCAAAACTGCCACGGGTGTAGAGCAGGGGTCTGCAGTACTTTGTCCTGCTGCCAGTACTTGAGCAGGCGATGCATAATCACTAACATCCTCTGAACAGTCCCTTAAGTCCATACCTTCTGTAATCTGTGGCTGGGGAGATGAGCCAACTGCCCTAGCTCCCTGGAACTCCATATCATCCACTTCGGCTTTAGGGATGGCAATCTTCAGATTTTCCACTGCCGATTCTTCAGCCAGGATTTCAGAGTTGTCCACTGGTATTTCCTGATAGTCCCAGGCAAAGGTAGCACCACCCTGCTGCTGAGCAGATTCTAGCAGCTGTCTGTAGGCGATCTCCGATTGCCGTATTTCCGCCATTCTCTGCTCATATTGCCGCTCTAGTTCTCTCTTTTGTCACTCTCGTTCTCTCTCTTGTCGTTCTCTCTCTTGTCGTTGTCGTTCTCTCTCTTGTCGTTGTCGTTCTCTCTCTTGTCGCTGTCGTTCTCTCTCTTGTCCCGCATCCTGCAGCTGGATGTCTTTAATGGCTTCCTGTATGGCGGTCTCTGATGGGTTAGCACCATATAATGCCAACCGCTGTCGAACTCGTTGCTGAAACAAGTCTTCAACTGACCGGGGTCCTGCATCACCATCCCTCTGATCCATCTCGGCTAGCTCCCTGATCAATGTGGCCTTGTTCTTTGTCCCACTGGTCCCTCCACGGCTCTCCAGTAGGTCTTTCAGCGTGACTTTCCTGCAGGCTGCATAGCTGGTCCATCACTGTGGTGGTTTGAAGTGTCCCAGTAACTGAAGGGAAGATCCCACTGCTGCCAACCAATGTAACGGCACCCCAAATCTGAAAGGGGGTTAACGCCGCTTAAGTGATTCCCTCTCCTGGACACACATTCGCTACCGATACTCCACGGTCAGGCGACCACTTCCCATAGGATTAATCCTTCCGGAAGAACGAGACAACACGCTCTGTATCTTCCCAAGATAGACTCTGTTTATTGAAAAACATTGCAACTTTTATACACATAGAGGGGAGTTTCTTATTTTCTTCTCACCATACATCTTTGACCAGAGCTAATTTACATGATCTACTTAACTACAGCTTGATGACTCAGACATATGACCTTTTAGGCTAGCTTTTGTCTCCCAATCCACATTTCAGTTTAAATGATTATGCATGACCTTTTAGGCTAGCCGTACTGTCTCCCATTTCTCAAAATACTTCACACAATAGATACATAACGAGCTCCCAATACACATCTCACAATGAAAGGATCTGTAGCATAATTGAGGTTCATTAACATTACACAAGCAGACAGGTGACACATCAGCATCTCTTAATTTAACCTGTTGAGTTCAGGATCAACAAAATAGTTATTTGCAGATCCTGGGAAATATTGGGGAATAATATTACAGACCCATTTT
The DNA here is from genome assembly GCA_029206835.1 of Rana muscosa. Lineage (NCBI taxonomy): Eukaryota > Metazoa > Chordata > Amphibia > Anura > Ranidae > Rana > Rana muscosa. The sequence goes on along the minus strand of CM055124.1, from coordinate 18,520,239 downwards.
AAAACAATCCAATACATATTCTCAATGTCCATTATTTCCTGGCTCACCCTGTGCCCAAAATGACCCCTGTCACAACAACGTATATACAGCATTGAATCTGATTAGTACAGATCATAATGGGGTTTTCATTCACCCTCTGCCCCTAATAGAGACACAGGGTGGTTTACACATAAGAGGCATTGGGGAAGCTGAAGCAAGGGTATCTCATACTTTCTAAGAGATTCTGGGTTCCCTGGGCCCTCCTGTTACAGGTATACTGGGAGCCCTGGTAGTTGTTTGCAGATGACGTAAGGCTGTGACTTCCAGCAATCAGCCAATTTGTGTTTGCCAGGGACACCCAGATTCCTCAACAGTACTCTATCACCTGGCTGCAGGTCTTGCACTCGAACTTTTAGATCAAAGTCCCATTTGTTCCTCAGTCCCCTCCTGTCAGAAGTAGCTTGGGCCTTGTCATAGGCGGCCTTTAGACTTTTCCGCAGCCGATCAACATATCCTCTGTGGGAGGTTCCTGAAGTGTGATCCACAGATATGCCAAAGGCCAGGTCCACTGGTATTCGAGCCTCTCGTCCGAACATTAAACGATAAGGAGAGTATCCTGTAGCATCATTTGCAGTGTTGTTATAAGCATGAACAATGGCAGCTACATGTTTGCTCCAGTGTTGCTTCTTCTCTGACCTTAAAGTGCCAAGCATGTTAAGAAGAGTTTGGTTAAACCTCTCAGGTTGAGCATCCCCCTGGGGGTGATAAGGAGTAGTTCTGGACTTTTTGATGCCCAATAGATCTAGAAGTCTTTTAATAAGGCTACTTTCAAAGTCTCTCCCTTGATCCGAATGGATACGCTGGGGTAAGCCATAGTGGACGAAGAACTTCTCTACCAGGACCTTAGCCACTGTTGATGCTTGCTGATCTTTCGTTGGGAATGCTTGGGCATATCTGGTGAAATGATCAGTCACTACTAGAATGTTCCCTTGCCCACTCAGATCAGGCTCCAGGCAAAGGAAGTCAATACACACCAGCTCCATGGGTCCCTGACTCTGAAGATGGCCCATTGGGGTGGCTCGATGAGGCAGGGTCTTCCTCTGGATACATCGGATACAAGAGTGACAGTAACCTTCAACTTCAGCCTGCATGCAGGGCCAGTAGAATCTGTCTGTTACTAGATGGAAGGTTCTTTCAGGCCCCAGATGACCATGATTGTCATGGAGAGCAGTTAAGACCGTCTCTGTGTTTTTCTGGGCTGGAACAGTTGCCACTTCTCTTCCGGACCATCACTGGGACCCCTTCAGTAGACCACCCCTTGATGTAACTGCAACCGGTCCCACTCTCGGTGCAAGAGTCGAGCCTCTTTTGGAGAGACTGTGAGATGCATATCAGGGCATTTGTCCTCCAGGGCCTTCGATACCAGTCGTCCAAGGGGATCTTCCAATTGATCCTTCCTAAGATCCTTCTTCGACAGCTTGGGTATGCCTTCTTCCCCCACTTGAGTCACATTACAGTTCCATTTGGGTACTCCAGCAGCAGAAACTCCAATCTCTTCAGCCCTGGATCCTCCTCCAGCCTGACGTTCAGCTCCCTGGTATAGGGCTCGCACCCCTTCTGGTGTCAACCGAGTCCACTCTTCTGGGGCCATGAGGCCTTCTTGATAGGGCATCCGCATCCCTGTTCCCAGCTCCAGGTCGATATTTCAGACTAAAGGTGAAACCCGAAAGGGCGGCCAAGCACCTATGTCCTGTGGCATCCAGCTTGGCTGTAGTGAGGAGGTAGGTGAGTGGATTGTTGTCAGTCTTCACCACGAACTCAGCCCCGTAGAGGTAGTCTCTCAACTTATCCACTATGGCCCATTTTAAGGCCAGAAACTCAAGCTTATGTGTGGAATAGTTCCTTTCAGCGGGAATAAAACTCCTACTTACATAGGCAACAGGCCGCACGTGGCCATCATGTTCCTGATATAGCACTCCGCCCAGCCCATCTCGACTGGCATCAACGTGCAGTTCGTATGGCTTGGTGGTGTCAGCATAGGACAAGACTGGGGCAGTGGTCAGGCTCCTCTTCAGCTGAGGGAAAGCCTCCTCACACTTTGAAGTCCACTGATCCTGCATGGATTCTTTGGGTCTTCTAGGCCCTCCTGTGGACCTCACATGCTTCATTGGCTCTGGGACATCTTCCTCTCCTTCACTCCTTAATAGTTCATTGAGTGGGCAGGCTATCTTATCAAATCCTTCTACAAATCTTCTGTAGTAAGGGCAGAATCCGTCAATGCATTTCGCCCCTCCTCCAGGGCATCATCAAGGACCTTGGAGGAGGGGCGAAATGCATTGACGAATTTCCGGTCAACACTAAGAACCAGTGACGCTGCTTCCAGTTCTTGTGGAACGCACGCCGTTGTGAACCCGGAACACACTGACGCACGGTTATCATTGAAGGCTTGTGAGTTTTCCCAATAACAGCGTATTTTTAATCTGTTCCTAAGCGGCACTTCACAAGTTGCTTTTTCTTTTTATTCCCCACATGGTCCTCTGATCTCTGCTGTTATTGAGCCAACTGTTGAATTTCACCGAACATTATCGGTCCTAGATGTTGGATGTTGGGTGACTTTTATTTTATTTTATTTTAAATCAATTTTTTTCCTTCCTTCTATATTACAACCACTGTTGCATATGGGACATTATTTCTTTGATGTTGAAAACCATCTGTAGTACTGTGAATTACTCCTAGAGCTATTTGCCTGGTTGTTCAGTTCATTTAATGTTTTGCACAGTATATTTTCTGGTTTTACTTAGTTGATCACTTTTTAGTGGTAACATTTAGTATTACACCTACTGCATTTCTGGTGACACCAATCATTGGTGTATAATGTTTTCACTAATAGTGTGCACTATCATCCCGAAAGGTTTAGATGGTTGACATTCACACATACGTTTGTATTGAGCACATTTATATTTGCTAGCGCTGCATTTTATAATTTTTTTTTTCCAAGTGAGCTTTACAGACGCTCTCAGACAGGTCACTTCCCCTGGCTGTAGTATTCGTTCTCCTCTGTCCAAACGCCAGATCTTTTAAATCAAATAGACGTTTATTAAAAGAACAACAGCCACACAATAAACAATTTGCACAGTACAGTACATACATTTGTTTGCACACAGTAAAAGTACACCACCTAGGCAAATACACTTAACCACGTACGTTTACACCGGGAATGTAGTTCTGGCGATACATCAAGAAGGGTATCGCACACACACTCGGAAGAATATAGGAATACACAGTAGTCGTAACCAGCACAAAGTATAATAACCAATACTTTTAAAAACTTTTTGAAAACAGGAGTCCCGCCACAGGACAAAAGATCACCATGGGGGAGGGGGGGATCATCCCGGGTGCCATATTCCCTCCCCTACCTAAGACCTGGCCCTTACACAAGCAGACGATCCATAATCAGATCAACCGGGGCTAGACCTGGAACCTCCAACCATCTTGCCCAAATCTTTTCAAATTTTTTCACACTCCCTCTATGTTGATATATGTATTTCTCCAATCAAATAGTGTCCCCCATGTGATTCCGCCATTCCCTCACCGTGGGGGGTTCCTCCGACTTCCAGTGCCGCAGAATAAGTTTCCTTGCCTGGAAAAGAGCTCTTGCTATCCCCAACCTAATGGGATCCTTCTCTGGCACATTGTCAATAATTCCCAGCTGGCACAACTTAGGATGTGCTGCAAGCTGCACCTGAAATACACAGTTAATAGTATCCAAGATCTCCTTCCAGTAAAGATGCAATTTGGGGCACTGCCACAACATCTGGATCAGGTCACCATGGTCCCTCATGCATCTAGTACAGGAAGGGTCCACTCTCACCCCCATTTTTACCAGTCTAGCCGGCGTGTAATGCACACGCAGCAAAATGTGTAGCTGAGACAGCCTTTGGGCCACATTAAGAGAACTTAGGGGAACTGCCAAAAGGGCCTCTTCCCATTAGTCCTCCTCAAATGCTCCGACGTCCCTCTCCCACTTTGATATAATGCCTGCCGTATGGTCAGGAAGGAATTTACTGAGGAGAATGGAGTATCTGCAGGAAATGAAACCTTTAAACGAGGTTACGCCTCTCATGTAGTTAAAAATTGGCGTGGAACTCTGTACCCATTTGTCCCCATCCGCTTGGGCCCTGACAGCGTGTTGGAGTTGGAAATAATAAAACTGCATAGAGGCAGGGAGCTGAAAGTCCTCCCGCAACTCCGAGAATGGGCGCAGCTTACCATCTCTGAAAATTTGTGTCATATAAGTATAGCGGGTATGTACTTTTTAAACTGGTGAGGACACCAGTGATGCATAGTTCCCTGCGGCCCAGCAGGTGGCGCTGTCACTTTGGGCCGGGGTTGAACCATCACTGCAGTGCCGTACCCTTTGTGACCTCTCGCAGCGGTTGTACGGCGGGGCGGGGAACCCGCTGTGCATCCTGGGAGAGGGTATAAAGGGGGCGGGCACCTTCAGCCTGAAGGCTGTGGTTGCGGTCGGTGTCCAGGCGGGCTAGGCCTGGGCACTTGGAGTTCGTATTCCATCCCAGACACCTTCAGTCTGGGGTGAGGTACTCGGCCGGAGGCCTGGGGCCCAGTACCTTCCGCTGGGTCCCGCAAGGGAGGGATCATCCTAGGGGGCCCGGGAGTGGGGCACCCGAATCCAGAGGCGTAAGGGACCGGAGGAGGGACTCACCCGAAGACCTGGTGCAGCAGATTGCCAGTGCCGGGTGTACCTCTGGAGACCGCCCAGAGGGATATCTTTCCCGAACAGGGGCCAAGTTCAAAGAGGAAGTTCAGTCCACGTTCAATGACCGGTGGCAGCGGTCCAACTATTTCACTCAGGTCAGTGGCAGGGGCCTGCTATTAGGCCCGTGGCAGGGGCCTCAACAGTTCATCCGGTCTGTGGCAGAGACCACCCTCACGGTCGGTGGCAGAAACCGTGCGCCAGGCCTATTCGCTAAAAAGGAATAGGAGAGCTTAGTTGTGCCTGGGCCTACTCGTTCCCACACCCCATGTTCGTCTGTTATTGGAAGTTCAACTGAGTGTGTTCACCGTACTGTATGAGAAATAAAGGAGTGTTGGACTTTCGATTGGTGTGGGGCTCTATTATTGGCAGACACATCTCCATGGGACAACTGAGGCTTCGTATGCAGTGGACAGACCCGGAGGTAATTCAACCAACTTTGCTCAACCCTCTTATACACACGAGGGAAGAGCTTGGCGTAGTGTCCCTGCACTCTCCTCTCCCAGGTACCCCTAGACGCAAGCCATACACCGTAGGAAAGAGGGAGAGTGAGGGTATCGCTACATAAGTAATCCTGTATTGTTGCCATCTCCTCCCGTATTGTAATCTTTCCAACTCCAAGTATCGTTTGTTCCCCCAGATGGGGCTATACCTAGTGAAACCTTCCACTTGTTGCAGTGTTCTAGTTTTGTTCCATATTTTCTGCATTAGATTATAAGTAGGGAATAACTTATTTGACTTGGCAAATCTCAATGCCTCCAGGCCCTCCTCCACCTCCCCCCCAGTTGCAGAACGGAACAGGTGCGCCACAGGATCCACCAAGTTCAACACCGGGTTACAAGGGGGGCTCAGCACCCTAGCAATGTGTTGGAGTTGGGAAGCCAAATAATACAGCCACGGATTTGGGAGAGCAAGCCCTCTTGCCTCCTTCGGGCGTTGAAGCTGTTCTAGTTTTACCCTCGCTGTAGAATTTAACCATATAAGGGACCTGAAAATTGAGTTGATAACCCTGAACTGCTTAAGGGGGAAAACCATGGGGGAGTTGTGTAGTATATATAGGAGCTGTGGCATTAGGATCATTTTTATCAAATTGATCCTACCCACAGGGGACATTTTCAGTTTGGACCACACCTTCACCCAGTCTCTGCACCGATTCAGCAGTGGGGACAGATTTAAGGTAATATATTCCAGAGGGTTAGGTGTAACCTGGACACCCAAATATCTGAATTCCACAGACACTGGGATGTCCAGCAGGTGCGTCAGCTGTGGGCATGGGTTCCTGTCTAAGAGCATGAGAGAGGACTTGGTCCAGTTAATCACCAAACCGGAGTACCGACCAAAAGTCCGAATAACCTCCATTGCCTCCCGCAGAGATGACTCAGTGTCACCCAAAAGGAGCATGGTGTCATCGGCATATAGCATACATTTTTCTTGCTGTTCCCCGTACTGAAACCCCCTAATATTTGCGTGGGCATGAATCCAGGCGGCCAATGGTTCTATGGCCAGCGCGAACAGTAGAGGGGACAAGGGACAACCCTGTCTGGTGCCCCGAAAGAGATCAAATTATGGAGACATCCTAGCGGACTCTCTAATAGCTGCTTTCGGGGAACTATACAGTAACTGTACCCAGGCTATGTAATTTGCCCCAAACCCAAATTTATGTAGAATGGCCCATAAGTAAGACCATTCAATATTATCAAAGGCCTTATGTGCATCCAGGGAGAGCAGAGCCCTGTCTCCCATGTTATCGGAGATGGATTGCATATTGACAAACAATCTATGCAAATTAATAGCCGTGGATTTCTGAGGCATGGACCCCGCCTTATCTGAGTGTATTATGGACGAGATAGCAGTGTTCAGCCACAGGGCCAGAACCTTGGCTAATGTTTTCACATCCGTCTGCAAGAGGTATATTGGCCTATAAGAACCCGGGTCTAAGGGATCCTTGCCAGGTTTCAGCAGTAAGACAATTATAGCTTTGGTCATAGAAAGAGGTAGGCACCCGGTTGACTTGTCTTCATTAAACACTCCCAGCAGTCTAGGCAGTAATTGTTCCCCATATTGCTTTTACACCTCTAATCGGGATTCCATCCTCCCCTGGTGCCTTGGAGTTGGGAAACATACCGGTCGCCACCTGAAGCTCCTCTAACGTCAGGGGAGCATCCAGTTGTTGTCGGGCAGTGTCAGACAAAATAGGGATCTCTATCCCGTCAATATAGTTCTGAAGAGAGTCGTCAGTGTAATCCTGTCGGGAGCGGTATAGGTCAGAGTAGTATGTGCGAAGAATCGTCATAATGTCATCCGGGGAGTTAGTAAGTCTTCCATCGGGTGCTCGCAGGGCACCAATGGATGGGGACATCTGTTGAGCTCGGGAGAGTTTTGCTAATAGGCGACCAGTAAGCTCACCCTCCTCATAGAAGGCAAGCTTACTGAAAAAACGTTTCCGCTCAGCTGCAGAAAAGTTAACTCACCTAAGGGCATCCTGAGCAGACACCCATGCATCTCTATGGTCTTCGGTGGGGTCAGCAACAAATTTGGCCTCCAGGTCAAGTACCAATCTCTCCACCCCCTCCCTATGTGCACCTGACTGTCTTTTAAATGCATTGATTTCTGTAATGAACAGCCCCCTCAGGAAGGCCTTAAATGTCTCCCAAGCCAACCCAGCATCTGGGTAGTCCACCTGGTTCCCCCCAAAAGTCAGCAATTTTTCGTTGTATCTGGGCAGAGGCCGGTAGAAGGTTAAGCCAAAAGGCATTCAGCTTCCAGGGGCTCTGAGCAGTGACGAAGGAGGGCAAACCTCCAGCCCCATAATCAGCGGGGCATGGTCCGAAATACCTCTAATTGCATAACTTAGCTCCGCCACTGATCGCATCGCTGCTTCTGAGCACATGCACAGGTCAATACGTGACAAGGACATATGCGTTTTGGATAAACATGAAAATTGGCATTTCCCAGGGTTCCTACTCCTCCACAAATCCACCCAACTCACCTCCTCCACCAGTTTCCTCAGGGCCGTGCGTCACGCACCACGCCCCGACTCCACCGGGGGGTTCTTGTCCAGCCGAGGGTCCATGTAGCAGTTAAAGTCACCCAAAATGTACAAGGGTACCTCCGGGTGCCCCAACTGAAAGTCCAGGACTGCCCGCAGGACCTGATGGCTATACGGAGGCGGGATATATACAAAGGCAAGTATACATAAAAAAGAAAACAAATGACAATGTAAAATAACATATCTTCCCTCAGTGTCCACCACACTATCAAGTTCCTGATATTCCAGTGAGCTATGTATCAAGACACTCACCCCTCTGGAGAAGGAAGTGTGAGTGGAGTGATAAGCTTTACCCACCCACCGAAAGTTAAGGCAAGGCAAGGAATTAGGGGTGAGATGAGTCTCCTGCAATGCACAGACGGCCGGGAGATATTTTCTCAATGATGTGGAGATCATTGTCCGCTTGAGGGGGTCGCCAAGCCCCCTGACACTCCAGGGCACCACATTGATTACATTCAACCCTCCTGCCATATTAGACATAAAACCATACTCTTAAAAGATAATCCATTCCAAGTCAGTGTATACCTCGTCCCCCCTCCCCCAGCTCCAGATCTGGTAGCCTGCAGATGAGGTAATGTCCAAAAAGTCTGCTCGTGAAAGTGTTGCAAGTTCTGTACTTCACTGTAGAAATACTTCCAAACAGTTTGAATCTCTGAGCCCAACAGCACTCTAACTTTAGCATGAACAATCCCTTGAGATGCGGCCTTGAAAAAGACCGCCGGCAGGTGCTCTAGTGCCCTGGCCACTGCCATGGCACCAAGGGCCCACAGGAGTAAACAGGGAACATGGGATTGAACCGCAAAAACAGCACTAGGACAACAGGTCCTGTCTTTTGCTGGCATCACAACCACCAGTCGGGGGGTCACTGCGTGCACATCGTAACACATTGATCACGTGTAAAACATATGTTTGCTTCGCTCATTCTCTCTGTGGGGGGTCAGAGAGCAAAAAAATTAAAAAGCAACTCTTGTTCCCGGCAAGACTGTAAACCGTTGCAAAACAATGTGCGCAGATGAGGCAGCCCTCCATCCGGGAGCTGCCTTAGCCCTTTAAAAGCCTGTTACAATTAAGGTCAATCCTCTTCAGCTGCCACCCTCCTAGGTGGGCGAAAGGCATTTTCATTTATATCCAACCAGGCCGATGCATCTGCAGCATGTTCAAAAAAGTGAGCCTGGCCTCTCGCAGTGATTCGGAGGTGCGCCGGATACAGCATGGCATAAGGCGCCTGCAACTTCTGCAGCCTTTTCTTGACTTCTGTGAATCTGGCCCGTCGTTTCTGCACTTCAGAAGAAAAGTCAGGGTAAAAGGAAACGCGGGCTCTGTTAAACTGTACATTCTGTTTTTCTCTAGCCAGCCGCAGAATAATCTCCCTGTCTCTGTAGTGTAACATTCGCGCCAGGATGGGCCGCGGGGGATTCCCTGGGGGAAGGGGCCACATGGGAACTCTGTGAGCCCTCTCCACAGCGTAAAGGGATGTGAATGCCTCCTTCCCAAATTGCTCCAGCAGCCATTTCTCAACAAACTCAATGGGGTCTCTACCCTCCGTTTTCTCAGGGAGACCAACTATGCGCACAATATTGGGTCTCATTCTGTTCTCAAGGTCATCAGCGCGTTGATCGATCGCTGCCACCATTCTAGTATTATGCTGTGTATCTCTCATCAGGGGGGGAGCTGATCCTCCATGTCACTGATTCTGCTTTCTGCAGCTGTGGTTCTCTCTCTGATCTTCTGTATGTCGTGCCTTATCAGGGAAACTTTCGCTTCCAGACCACCAAAACATTCTTGCAATGTGTTAACAGAGGCAGTACATTTATGAACAGCTTTCAAGATCTCAGCAAGAGTGGGCTGAGCAGATTCCTCATCCCCACTATCCTCTTCCTGCTCATCTACCTGTTCTGCCATGAGGTTTGTATCTGTGCACTCTGGAAAGCCTTCCTCCATATTTCCCTGTGCAGTGAGTTCCCCCCCCCGGACGCCCCCCCTCCTCGGCCGGTTCAGCAATGTTCAGGGACCCTGCCAGTTTCTGGGCATAATATCTAATGTCCATAAAGAGGGGGTCACCGCTGGCACTCTTAGGGGTTTTTGGAGGTTTACTCACACCATCCTTAGGTTTCTCTGTACCACGCGATCCACACAGTTGCGGCCCCACGGTGGCGCCATTTTGGAGCTCCGGACGCTGTCCTCCTTCTTTGCCCTTTCCCCTCAAGCCCATCCTGAATTCCGCCAGCTCCGTTATCACAGCGGGTTTCCCTCAGGTTCCGGTATCGGTCTATGGTCGTTAGGCAGGGTGAAGATGCCGGAAACAGGATGAAATCAGGGTAACAAGCGGGAGCTCTGTGAGGAAGCTGCTTCTCACATGCCGATCCTGGCCAGGCCCCCCCCAAACGCCAGATCTTGCCTACTCCTTCTATGGGAGCTTTCTGTTCCAACACTAGGCGCCGGTAGGCTTGTTTCAGTAGAGGATGCATTCCTGCAGTTGAAGTACCCCACTCTTGGGCTAGAGGTGTCAACAGTCTCCTGACTAAGTCAGTGTTGGTCCCTATGATGAGGTAACTTTTACCAGCCCCTGGCGGGCGAGGGCAAACTACTGGCAAAGTGTCAAAGGTCTCTGTTTCTCCAGCCACTGAGGGGTCAAAGGTTAGCTTGATTGGCAGATAACTATCATAGGGGAAGTCTTGGGTTCCAATGCCCCATATCTCCAGTTCTTCCAACTTCTGCAAGGGCAAGTGCTTGAGGTGCTTATCATAGAAGTCTCTATACAGGAGGGTCACCTGGGCCCCAGTATCCAGGAGGGCCTTTGTTTAAATCCCTTCTACTTGAATTGAGACTACTGGGGAGGGCCCCACTAACTTGACAGGAAACTTTCTGAGTGTGCCCTGCTTGGCTAGTTCAGTGATTTGCACCCTTACTTCCCTCTTCTTGAAGCTTTGGCTGTGTTTAGACCCTTGTTGTGTCTGGTATGCACTGACTCCCCGTTGCCGAGTAGGCCGGGTCAAGGCGCGGGGGACATTGGCTCGCTCGGAGTCAACAACTGGAACCCTAGTTGAGAGTCGGGGCTCCCGTGTTGTCTCCTCGCGGCATTAAATTTCATGGAGTTAGCCGAAACTGGTGGGCACCCGGTTGACTCCTTCACCGGGGCCCTCTGGAGTTTTCCGCCGGCTTACAGTACTGGGCCGCAGCTTTTTTCCGGGCTTGGACATACTTCCCGATAATGTCCAAATCCTCCACAGTTGAAACAGGTCATCAGTTTCCTTGGTCTCTGTACTTGGGCAACATTAGAGCAGAGAGACTTCTTGGGCTCTTCTGGAGAGGTTTCACCGGGCAGCCCAGCTAGCTGGTTGGTCAGTATGGACATCATCTCTATTAGTTGAGATACTTGAGTCTTTAGAAGCTCGACCTGGGGGTCACCCTCATCAGCATTGATCACTCTGACTCCGGCAGCAGATTCAGATTTCTGACTCTTCTTCTTGCTATCCAACATAACTTCTTCCTCCCTGACAATCCGGATCAAGTCTGGATATTTCAAAATACCACCATCTTGCCGGGTCCTCAACAGGAGGGTAATGGGGTCTAAAGGCTGATCCCCTCTCAACACTTGTTTTGCTTGGATCTTGTCCACATCCCGAGGGTCTAACCCCTTTTTAAACAGGATCTGATGTATGATCTTGTCCAGGCGCCTCATGTACTGTGACAATTTCTCTCCTTCCTTCTGGTAAGAGTGTTCCATTTGGTAGATGAGGTCGGTGGCCGAATACATCCTGCAAGATACTCAGGTAGTCTTGGGAAGTACAGTCCTTCTTGCTAAGCTTCAAGTTGTGGATGGCTGTCATGTACCTGGGTGTATTTGAACCGGGATCTTCCTGGTCCCACAGCTGCAGCCTTACCTGTTGTGCTACGGAGCAGATCTAGACTTTTGGAAATGTCCTCTCAGTATTAAGCATTACCTTGGACTCACTAGCCCCACCTGCTGCCAACTGTGGACAATTTTCTATCAAAGCAGCCCATAAAAAGGAAGTGATGCTATCTCTCAGCGCCTGTTTGTGTGGAATAGCTCCCTGGGTGTTGTGACTGCTTTTTGATCTTGATTTTCATGTTGAACTTCTGCCTGAATTCCTGACTACTCTCTAGCCTGCTGATTTTGTACTTCACTGCCAGCTTGTGTATGACCTTTGCCTGCCTGACCACTCTCTGGATTTCGATCGTGTGCCGTTTTGCCTGATCTGTTGCCAACCTAATCTGCCTGACTACGTTTTCGCCTGAATCCTCAGCACACAAGTTCCACTTCGGACACTACCTATCACAGGTACCTTACATTACAAACGGGCCACAATGACAGTGGACCCTGCTGAGATTGTTAAGGCGATTTCACGTCAGGGACAATTGATTGGAGCTCATGAACAGCATCTTTCTTCCCTGGACGCCAAGTTAGATGAACTGGCGTGCATTGGGCCTATGCCTATACTGTGGACTTAAAGGACATTTATTATCTGTCTGCCCTTCCCGTCCAGTAAAAGGCAGGGTCTAACCAGTGTTGGAGGAGCTGGCTTAGACCTTACAGGTATATCCTCCAAGACCAAGATTACCATTCCTGCAATTATCCATTTACCCTCTAAACTTGTCTCCTGTGAGGCTTTTGTGGATTCTGGAGCTGCTGGCATATTCTTGGACTACACTTTTGCTAAAAAAAATAATATCCCATTTGTTCCAAAATCTAGACCCCTGAACATTACCACAGTGAATGGACAACCCTTGGGAGATGGCATTGTAAAATTTGAGACTATGACAATCACCCTTCAGGTAGGCATACTCCACAAAGAGGAAGTTGTCTTTTCTCTTATTGATTCTCCACTTCTGCCTGTTATCCTTGGTTACCCATGGTTACAACAACATAACCCTTCTTTTGATTGGGAAAATGGAGAACTAACCTCTTGGGGGTCGTTCTGTCATTCAAACTGTTTGTCTCAACCCAAAAGACTTTCTGCTTGTATGTTGGCTTCCGTGGCCGTCCCACCTACCTTGCCTCATGAATACCATGCGTTTGCAGACGTATTTTGCAAGCAAAAGGCAGAGGTTTTACCTCCACATCGTTCTTTTGACTGTGCAATTAAATTGATTCCTGGAGCACCTCTTCCCAAAGGAAGGACCTATCCCCTGTCTTTGCCTGAACAAAAATCCATGGAGGAATACGTAAAAGACAACTTGGAAAGAGGTTTTATCCAACCCTCTTCTTCTCCAGTAGGGGCAGGTTTTTTCTTTGTTGAAAAAAAAGATGGGGGTCTTCGACCATGCATAGACTATCGAGGGTTAAATCAAATCACCGTAAAAGACTCCTACCCTTTGCCTCTCATTCTTGAACTGTTTGATGTACTTAAGGGGGCTGTTATCTTCTCCAAGATAGACCTACGAGGGGCTTATAATCTGAGTCGAATTAAAGATGGGGACGAGTGGAAGACAGCATTCAACACTCGTAATGGACATTTTGAATATCTGGTTATGCCATTTGGGTTGTGTAACGCCCCTGCTGTCTTCCAATGTTTCATGAATGAAATTTTTCATGATTTCAGCAACAGTTTTGTGATCATCTACTTGGACGACATTTTAATCTTTTCCAAGACTCATCTAGAGCACATCTCGCATGTAAAGCAGGTACTGCAATGACTGAGAGAAAACCATCTTTATGCGAAGATTGAGAAATGCAGTTTCCATCAAAGCCGTATTCCTTTCCTTGGATACATTATAAGTGCTGTCGGTTTCCAAATGGACCCTCAAAAACGTTCCGCTGTCTTGCAATGGCCCCAACCGACCACTTTAAGAGGGCTCCAAAGCTTTCTAGGGTTCGCAAATTACTACAGACGCTTCATCAAAGGTTTTGCCTCCATTGCGGCCCCCCTTACTGCTATGACTAAGAAAGGTACAAATTGCAAGGTATGGTCCTCAGAAGCAGAATCGGCTTTCCAGCAATTAAAAGACATGTTCAGCAAAGCTCCAATTCTTCAGCATCCAAATCCCGATCTCCAGTACATAGTTGAGGTTGATGCCTCTGAGGTAGGAGCAGGTGCCGTGCTCTCCCAGAGACAGCCTAAGTCCGGTAGAATCCATCCAGTAGCATTTTGTTCTAGAAAGTTTTCTCCAGCGGAGATGAATTACGTTGTTGGGAATCGAGAACTACTGGCCATCAAATTGGCATTGTCTGAATGGCGACATCTTCTGGAAGGGCCTCCCAAACCTTTTTTTATCCTCACTGACCATAAAAACCTACTGTATCTTCAGACTGCAAGACGTTTGAACTCACGTCAGGCTCGATGGGCTCTGTTTTTCTCCCGTTTTAATTTTGTTCTTTCTTATGTTCCTGGGCATAAAAACAAGAAAGCCGATGCTCTTTACAGACAGTTCGCTACCTCTGAAGAAGACCAACCTACCGAGCAGTATATAATCCCACCTCACAAAATTGTCGCACGGATCTCTACGGCTCTTTCCCAACAGTTACAAGAAACCCAGAATCGTGTTCCCCAAGGCTTGAAGATACCACCAGGTCGCCTGTTCGTAGCCCCTAGCCTCAGAAAACCTGTACTCCTCTGGGCACATGATGGTGTGTTATCTGGTCATCCTGGTGTAACCATCACTCTTAAGACCTTGCAGCATCATGTCTGGTGGCCTCATATGAAAAGGGATGTTACTGACTATGTGGCTGCCTGTCCAACTTGTGCTGCTAATAAAGTACCCCGTACATTGCCTACTGGACTGTTACAACCACTTTCGGCACCTCGTCAGCCTTGGACCCATTTGACTATGGACTTCATTACAGACTTACCCAAGTCCGAGGGCATGACTGCTATATGGGGCATAGTGGATCGCTTTTCCAAAATGTCTCATTTTGTGCCGCTCCCGGGATTACCTACAGCGGAAGCACTGTCTACTCTCTTCCTTTCCTATATTGTGAGTAGGGATGAGCTCGGTGTTCGAGTCGAACATACGTTCGACTCGAACATCGGCTGTACGATCGTTCGACGAAGATCGAACTATTTGGGTCGTTCGCGCCAAATTCGAGTGACGCGAACGGCCCACAATACACTGCGCCATCGCAGTGCAATCCCGGCGCTGTGATTGGCCAAGCATGCACTGTGACCCCGCATGCTTGGCCAATCACAGCGCCGGCAGCTAGGAGAGCCATAATTGGCCACAGGCAGGTTGCCTGTGGCCAATTATAGCTCAGGGGGTTTAGCACACGCCCCACACTATAAAAGGCCGCCAGCGTGGCGGTCTTGTGTAGTGTGTTCCGGCCCAGGGAAAGAGAAGGATAGGCAGGGACAGTGTCATTGTGCTATTCTTTGTGCTATTCTTGTGTGTAGGGAGAGAGAAGGATAGGCAGGGAGAGTGTCAGTGTCATATTCTTTGCTAAACCTTGTGTGCAGGGAGAGAGAAGGATAGGCAGGGGACAGTGTCAGTGTCATATTCTTTGCTAAATCTTGTGTGCAGGGAGAGAGAAGGATAGGCAGGGAGAGTGTCAGTGTCATATTCTTTGCTAAACCTTGTGTGCAGGGAGAGAGAAGGATAGGCAGGGAGAGTGTCAGTGTCATATTCTTTGCTAAACCTTGTGTGCAGGGAGAGAGAATGATAGGCAGGGAGAGTGTCAGTGTCATATTCTTTGATAAACCTTGTGTGCAGGAAGAGAGAAGGATAGGCAGGGGACAGTGTCAGTGTCATTGTTGCTAAGCCTCCTGCACAGTATACACCTGAAGCTAGCCCGCATTGCTGTGTTTTCCTGGTGTGTTACACTAACAGGCATTTGCAGCACTTACAGCGGGCGGAGTGTGCTTCCTGCTAAATATACACCTGAAGCTAGCCTGTATTGCTGTGTTTTCCTGGTGTGTTACACTAACAGGCATTTGCAGCACTTACAGCGGGCGGAGTGTGCCTCCTGCTAAATATACACCTGAAGCTAGCCCGTATTGCTGTGTTTTCCTGGTGTGTTACACTAACAGGCATTTGCAGCACTTACAGTGGGCGGAGTGTGCCTCCTGCACATTATACACCTGAAGCTAGCCCTTATTGCTGGAGCTTTTTTTCTTTTGTGTTACACTAACAGGCATTTGCAGCACTTACAGCGGGCGGAGTGTGCTTCCTGCAAAATAAACACCTGAAGCTAGCCCTTATTGATGTTTTTTCCTGTTGTGTAACACAGGCAGTCATCTGCAGCACTTACAGCGGGCGTAGTGTGCTTCCTGCTAAATATACACCTGAAGCTAGCCCGTATTGCTGTGTTTTCCTGGTGTGTTACACTAACAGGCATTTGCAGCACTTACAGCGGGCGGAGTGTGCTTCCTGCTAAATATACACCTGAAGCTAGCCCGTATTGCTGTGTTTTCCTGGTGTGTCACACTAACAGGCATTTGCAGCACTTACAGCGGGCGGAGTGTGCCTCCTGCACATTATACACCTGAAGCTAGCCCTTATTGCTGGAGCTTTTTTTCTTTTGTGTTATACTAACAGGCATTTGCAGCACTTACAGCGGGCGTAGTGTGCTTCCTGCAAAATATACACCTGAAGCTACCCCTTATTGCTGGTTTTCCCATCTTCTTGCAGGCCATTAGAATGTCTGGAAGGCAAACAAGGAGAGGCAGACAGCCAGGAGCCAATAAAAGAGGGCAAGCAGGCTCTGTGTCTAGAGACAACAGTGCTGGCCGTGGACGCGGTGCATCGTCACCAGCACGTGGCCATGGGACACGCTTGTCCTTATTTTCGGCAGCTGGACGTGTTGAGCCGCATCATGCCGAAGACTTGGTAGAGTGGATGACCAAGCCCTCCTCATCCTCCTCATCCTCTCTCACCCAGGCTCAGGGTACTGGCAAAGCAGCTGCCAAAGCGTCCTCTTCCCACGTATCAATGTCATCATCAGTCACTCCTTCCCTAGACCCACCATGTCCTCCTGAGGAGTCCCCCGAACTGTTTGAGCACAGTGTTGGGTACATGCTCCAGGAGGATGCCCAGCGTTTCAAAGGGTCTGATGATGATACCCAGCTAGAGGAAGGCAGTAGCGTGAGAGCAGAGAGAGGGGATGCTCAAGAAGGACACCAATCTGGCAGTCATGTTCCAGCAGCTGCAGCATACTGCCAGATTGGCTCCAGTGATGAGGAGGGAGGGGATGATGAGGTCACTGACTCCACGTGGGTGCCTAATAGGAGAGAGGAGGAGGATGAGGAGGAGGCACATCTCCAACGAGGCAGGATGCCCTCGGGGGGCCAGCGTAAGGGCAGCACACTGACGGAATCACACCGCAGAGCTCCGCCTCTGCAGGGCGCTGCCTCTGCCCGTTATTCAAAAAGTTCTTTGGTGTGGGCCTTTTTTGAGTCGAGTGCATCAGATCGCACAGCTGCTGTTTGCAACATATGTCTCAAGCGTATATCGCGTGGCCAAAACATCAGCCGCTTGGGCATCACATGCTTGACCAGACATATGTTGACCTGCCATGCAGCTCGTTGGCAAGCCTACCTTAAAGACCCACACCAAAGAACAAAGCGGACCTCTTCTTGCACCGCATCAGCTGGGATCTCCAACCCCACTATACCTTCAGTCCTCTCTGAAACCTGCACTGAGAAGAATGAAGGTCTAGAATTAGGTGTGTCACAGCCAAGTACTTGCAGGCACTCTGCTAGCAGTACACCGACGTCCGATTCTAGCAGGCAAATTTCCCTGCCCCAGCTGCTGGACCGTCGAAAGAAGTTCACTCCCAGCCATCCACATGCCCAGCAGTTGAATGCTAGCTTGGCAATGTGCGGTTTCTCAGTGGCAGGTTCCCAAACGCCACTTTTTCTCACGGAAGGCGATTCCGGCTCTCTACCGGCATGTGGAAGGCAATGTCCATGCCTCGCTGGACAGGGCGGTCAGCGGTAAGGTGCATATTACCGCTGACTCATGGTCCAGCAGGCATGGACAGGGACGTTACCTTTCTTTCACGGCCCATTGGGTCACTCTTTTTGCAGCTGGGAAGGATGCAGGACAAGGTGCAGTAGTGTTGGAGATTGTTCCGCCGCCACGCCTCCAAAATGCTACTACTGGTTGTGACACACCTCTCTCCTCCACCCCCTCCTCTTCTTCTTCCTCCATGGCCTCTTCCTGTGCTTTGTCCTCGGAACCAGCGGTGCTCCGTAGGCGTTCAAGGGGCTACGCAAGTACGCAGGCAAAAAGATGCCATGCCGTGCTTGCGCTGGTGTGTTTGGGGGACAGGAGCCACACTGGGGCAGAGGTTCTGTCTGCTCTGCAGGGGCAAGCCGAGAGGTGGTTGACGCCACGCCAGCTTAAGCCAGGAATGGTGGTTTGCGACAATGGCACCAACCTCCTCTCCGCCCTCCGACAGGGACAACTGACCCATGTGCCCTGTGTGGCTCACGTCCTTAACCTGGTGGTGCAGCGGTTCTTGGGCAGGTACCCGGGCTTACAGGATGTCCTGAGGCAGGCCAGGAAAGTCTGTGTGCATTTACGCAGATCTTATAATGCCAGTGCTCGCCTGGCTGTGCTGCGAAAGGAGTTGAACCTGCCCAAGAACCGCCTTATATGTGACATGCCCACCAGGTGGAACTCAACGTTGGCCATGCTGCAGCGGCTGCACACGCAGCAGAGGGCCATCAATGAGTACCTGTGCGACTACAGCACCAGGACAGGGTCAGGGGAGCCCAGGTTTTTTTCACCACGCCAGTGGGGCATGATCAGGGATGCATGCACTGTCCTGGCACCATTTGAGGAGGCCACGAGGATGGTGAGCAGTGACAGTGCATGCATCAGTGACACTGTACCTCTTGTCCACCTGTTGGAACATACGCTACATGGAATTATGGACAGGGCACTTGAGGCAGAACAGAGTCAGGAAGAGGAGGACTTCCTTGCCTCTCAGGGCCCCCTTTACCCAGACAGTGTTCCTTCTGTCCCACCCATCACACAGGAAGAGGAGGAGGAGGAGGAGGATTGTGTCAGCATGGAGGTGGAGCCTGGCACTCAGCATCATCAGCAGCAGTCTTTTAGGGATGATTTACAGTCCCAAGAAACCCGTGGACTTGTATGTGGCTGGGAGGAGGTGGCTGCGGATCATGTCGTCCTTAGTGACCCAGAGGACTCCGGACCGAATGCCTCAGCTAACCTACGCTGCATGGCCTCCCTGATCCTGCAAAGTCTGCGGAAGGATCCTCGTATTCTTCGGATCAAGGAGAGGGACCATTAATGGCTGGCCACTCTCCTTGATCCACGGTACAAGGGTAAGGTTGCGGACCTTATCTTACCGTCGCAGAGGGAGCAGAGGATGAGACAACTCCGGGAGGCCTTGCAGAAAGGTCTGTGCAACGCGTTCCCAGAGACTGGGAGGTTACAAACTCCTGGTCCTGGACAACGAGTTGCTGAGGCTTCGGTCAGTCAAAGAAGGAGCGGTGGGGAAGGTGGCCGTCTGACCGATGCGTTCAGACAATTCTTTAGTCCGCAGCCCCAAGGTATGATCGGTTCCAGCAACCATCGCCAGCGTCTGATATACATGGTGCAGGAATACCTAGGGGCAAGGTCAGACTTGGACACCTTCCCCACCAAAAATCCTCTGGCTTACTGGGTCTTAAGGATGGATCACTGGCCAGAGCTTGCACAGAGCTTGCAATTGAGCTACTGGCCTGTCCTTCATCCAGCGTTCTTTCAGAACGCACATTCAGTGGTGCTGGAGGATTTGTCACGAATCACAGGGTGCGCCTGTCCACCGACTCGGTTGATCGACTGACCTTCATAAAGATGAACCAGTCTTGGATCACCACCAGCTACCAAACACCTGAAGCTGATATAACAGACTAATTTATTTTCAAATGTCACATCCCTTCAAGACTGATGCTGATGCTGAGTGACTGTCCTGTTATGTTGACTGACTATCCTCCTCCTCCTCAATGATCCGATTGATGATGATAGCTTGGAAGAACATTTTTGTTTCTGTGTGCCGCCACCAGTGGCTAAGGCCCAATTTTTCAGCCCCTGTTTAACAGGGGCATGTAATTACATTTTTTTATGCAATGCTTTGCAGCAGGGCTCATTCCTGCACTCCAACTAGAGTATCTGGGAGAGGTTGCAGTGTCGTGGCACCAGCACCAGTGGCTAAGGCCCAATTTTTCAGCCCCTGTTTAACAGGGGCATGTAATTACAATCTTTTATGCAATGCTTTGCAGCAGGGCTCATTCCTGCACTCCAACTAGAGTATCTGGGAGAGGTTGCTGTGTCGTGGCACCAGCACCAGTGCCTAAGGCCCAATTTTTCAGCCCCTGTTTAACAGGGGCATGTAATTACAATTTTTTATGCAATGCTTTGCAGCAGGGCTCATTCCTGCACTCCAACTAGAGAATCTGGGAGAGGTTGCAGTGTCGTGGCACCAGCACCAGTGCCTAAGGCCCAATTTTTCAGCCCCTGTTTAACAGGGACGTGTAATTACAATTTTTGATGCAATACTTTGCAACAGGGCTCATTGCTGTGCTCCAAGTACAGTATCTGTGAGGGGTTGCAGTGTTGTGGCACCAGTGCCTAAGGCCCAATTTTTCTGCCCCTGTTTAACAGGGGCATGTAATTACAATTCTTGATCTAATAATTCACAGCAGGGCCCATTCATGCGCCCACCAAGAGTAACTGTGAGGGCTTACAGTGTTGTGGCAACACCAACATGTAAGGGGCAAATTTCAGCAGAGTATATACGGCAGGCCCCTACTTTCAAACATCCAACTTACAAACGACTCCTACTTGTAAACGAAAGGAGACAACAGGAAGTGAGAGGAAATCTACCCCTAGGAAGGGTAATTCTCTCCTGTAAGAGTTAATATGGGAAAAAGGTGTCTCCTCTCTACTGATGCTTTATCACCAATCCTTGTTTCAATAAAAACCCCACTTTTCAAAAACATTTGTCATTGGGACGGAAAGTGAGGTGAAATGTTCTGAACAGGGGCACAGACAGCAAAACAAATGTTACAGGGGTGATAACCCTTCCCTATGTTTTCCAAAAAGCTTAAAAATAGATTTTTTGGCTGGAGCTACACTTAAACAATGTACCTGTTCAAAATTACAAACAGATTCTACATAAGAACAAACCTACAGTCCCTGTCTTGTATGCACCGCCTGTATACGGCTGTTCAGAGTATATAGGGCCTTTTTTATTTTGTGTGCGGGGTTCCCCTTAATATCCATACAAGACCCAAAAGGGGTGGTAATGGGCTGGGATGGGGGGGGGGGGGGTGATGGGGTAGCTATGCCATTTTTCTCAAAGATTTTCATCCATATTACCGGGACCAGACATTACATTAAAGCCGCAAGCAGTTTTAAATGGCTTTTCTTTCCTTTAGAAATGTCATTTTGTGCAGGGACAGTTCTAAACACGGGAAACACGTGGCACTTCACAGGCATACTTTAGACACCCCCCAGGTTTTTTTTCACTTTATGCATCATTAAAATGACTGCTCCCGAAAAACGGCCGTTTTTAAAACTTCTTTTTGCATTGATACATGTCCCCTGGTGCAGAACCCAGGTTCCCAAACGCTTTTTAGGACAATAACATGCATATTAGTCGTTATAATTAGCACTTTAGATTTCGAACGTTCGCATCCATTGTATTTAATAGGGTTCTAACGTTCGTGCAAACTTTCGGTCCGTTCACGGGTTCTGGTGCGAACCGAACCCGGGGGTGTTCGGCTCATCCCTAATTGTGAGATATCATGGCATACCTACCAATGTCGTCTCAGACCGCGGATCCCAGTTTGTTTCCTGATTTTGGATAGCGTTCTGCAAGAAACTGGGAGTAACGCTTTCACTCTCTACCTCACATCACCCTCAAACAGATGGTCAAACCGAATGCATGAACCAGACCCTAGAAACCTATCTTTGACATTATGTCAATGCCTTACACTCCAACTGGTCTGAGTATTTGCCTTTAGCTGAGTTCGCTATTAATTCCCGTTGGCACAGTGCTCTTCATACCACACCATTCTACGCAGCCCTAGGCTATCACCCTCAGACTTTTCCCCTACTTCAGCCTTCTTCTGGTGTACCAGCAGCAGATCAGCGGGGGAAAAATATTCTGCTACATTGGAAAAAGATTTGCTTATTACTACGGAACTCAGCAGGCAAGTATGCACTTTTTTCCAACAAACGAAGACGCCATATACCTCCATATGTGGTGGGGGACAGAGTTTGGCTATCAACCAAATATGTGAAACTGAAACAACCTTCTACCAAATTGGGCCCTCGATTCATTGGTCCTTACAGAATTATTGCTTGAGTCGGGCCAGTCTCCTATCGGTTGAAATTACCCTCCTCGCTACGGATTCATCCTGTGTTCCACGTTTCCCTCCTCAAAAAAGCAATTTTCAATCGCTACTCCAGAATGCAACAGCTACCTCCTCCTGTTCTTGTTGATGGACAAAATGAGTTTGAAATCTGCAAGATTCTTGATTCTAGAAGACAGGGTCGTGGCCTTCGGTATCTAGTTCATTGGAAGGGATATCCTGTCACAGACCGTTCCTGGGTTCCAGCCAAAGATCTGCATGCCCCTTCTCTTATTCGAGACTTCCATGCCTCCTTTCCCACTAAGCCCCGCTAGGCCCCCGAAGGGGTCCACTGGGGAGGGGGCCCTGTCATGTACCTGGGTGTATTTGAACTGGGATCTTCCTGGTCCCACAGCTGCAGCCTTACCTGTTGTGCTACGGAGCAGATCTAGACTTTTGGAAATGTCCTCTCAGTATTAAGCATTACCTTGGACTCACTAGCCCCACATGCTGCCAGCTGTGGACAATTTTCTATCAAAGCAGCCCATAAAAAGGAAGTGATGCTATCTCTCAGCGCCCGTTTGTGTGGAATAGCTCCCTGGGTGTTGTGACTGCTTTTTGATCTTGATTTTCGTGTTGAACTTCTGCCTGAATTCCTGACTACTCTCTAGCCTGCTGATTTTGTACTTCACTGCCAGCTTGTGTATGACCTTTGCCTGCCTGACCACTCTCTGGATTTCGATCGTGTGCCATTTTGCCTGATCTGTTGCCAACCTAATCTACCTGACTACGTTTTCGCCTGAATCCTCAGCACACAAGTTCCACTTTGGACACTACCTATCACAGGTACCTTACAATGGCTTCCAGGGCAAGTCCCTTCAGACTCTCTGTGATCCTTTGTTTCTTTTGAGGCTTCGGTATGTCCCATTCATCTAGGGCTTGGGTAGCCTGGTCTAGCCATTCCTCAAAACTGTCTTCCGATGAGGGTACCGGCTGTCTTCCCAAGGACAGCACAGAGTTCGGGCCCAATGGTGGCCAGAGGTGAATTGGCGGAAACTTCTGGTTTACTAGAGTCAGCTGGACTGGATGAGGAAGGACCTTCTTTGGGTACCCCTGGGTGTATCACATTAAGTTATCCCTTGCTGGCCAACTTTAAACTTGGACCCTTGAAGTGTTCGGGAATCTCCTGCTTCCACTCAATCAGTGCATACGTATTTGGTGTCCCTGGGTCTGTCTTTATAGCAATCACCCATGCTTTCTTGTCTGGGGACAATGTCTTCATGGCTTGACTTAACTGTTCTTCACCCCAGGACTCTCCTGGAATTTCAAGGACTATGCTGAGCTCTGAGCGGGCATTTTCTTCCTTGCACCATGCTGTAGCAGTGGTGGAATCCATTGTTGGTGCCTGTAGAGGTTCTGTCTAGGGGGGGGGGGGTTAAGTTGCAGAGTCACAGGAATCCCCCACGTGTAGCACTACCCCCGTAGGAGCTGTTGGTTTAAGTTCTGGGTCTGTACTCTGCCTATCAACCCCTGTAACTTTGGCTCGACTTCCCTTGGCACAACTGGATAATAATAGCAAGAATGTGATTGTGGACCCCTAGAAGGCTATAGAGGGCCACAATGATATCACAAAACAATAAATATAATTAACTATTGTTACCTCGTTGTGGTCTTCCAGCCACACAGCTGGAAAAGACAGAGTCCCACACAAGGAGTAGTTCAACCAAGAAGGAATATTTCTACTTGGTAAAGAAAATACGATTATACATATGACATTTGATTTAAACAGATCCCTGAGAGAATTCACTGGCATACACACACATAACAGTTCTATTTTTTTTTTAAAGTCAGACCTAAAGAAGCGCAAGGTGGAGGAATCTCTCACGTGAATGGTATATACAGTGGGATACTTCTCCACCAAGTCCAACCCAGCTCACAAACAGCACTACAACAATAAGTAAATGGAACAATTTATTTACGCATGCAGATTCAACAAGCTATCTGGCTCCCCCTTGTGGGCAGCTTTACTGGCACGTATCCCGCTGTATCAACCTAGTCAGTGAGCTGTACTGATGATTGATTCTAAAAGTCTCCAGTAATCTTTGCTAGCTTTTGTTGGTACACTTTAGTATTTGTAACCCAGAGAAAAGGTGAAGAAAGGTTAAACAGTTAACTTGTGTGGTGAAAGGGACAAATTAAATGCTGATCCTTCCCAAAGCGCTAACTCAATCCTGAATGTAGTTTGACTCTGCTTGTGGTTCTGCAGCTACCAGCAAGCGTAAGTGAATAAGTAAAGATATGGAAGTCACCTTCCTGCGACACAGTTGTATCGGTGAGCAGGTGCCCTCTCACCACATGAGGCCTCGCCTGGCTGGTATCCTCCGACAGGGCCCTCTTGGTTAGCAGCCTCCGGATGAGTCGTGGTCCCTGGTCCTCCTGGTCACGAGGCGTGGGTGGATCGGTGAATCTGGATGCTCAGGAGTGTGGAGCTGTCCCTCTCCCTGGTCCGATCAGCCAGGCTGTAGCTGGGACCCCTCCGACAACCGATCCGGCCTCCGTAACTTTAGGCCCAGGCTTTTCCGGCCTAAGCACCCTCGCTGCAGGCCTCCTGCCGCTTGCAAGATGGCGTCCCAAGAGACCGAACACAAGCCCCGTCTTCCCTTTTAAAAGGTCCTCCCAGCAGGCAGTGCGTGGCGCCACGCTCCTTCACAACACAGTGGCGTTGTGGACCTTGTAGTCTATTTATGACCCGTAGCAATAGAGTCTCTGTCTCTCCGCACCACAAGGTCCGTCATGCATTGTCCTTACCATAGCTGAACCCAACAACTTGCAGCAGTATGGGGCAAACGGACAATGAAAAGAGCTAAGTTCTTATAGGAACAAACTGTAGTCCATAAGCTACATGCAAAAGTAACACCTTGCTACAATGAGAAAATAGAAAAAGTTTTATTTGCCAAACAAGGAGAATCATCTGACTGTTCTGTGATTTCTTAAATACGTGGTATATACTAAGGTTAACTACAAATAATACTATGAGATTGTAATGAATCTTACGGGCCCTGAAATTACTATGAAGGTCTGATAACAAAAGGAACCGGATAGAGGAAAGAGGAAGGAAAGAGAGGAAAAGATACCCCCTTTTTTTTCCCTATTTCATTCTCTCCTTAAAATCAATCAAAAATTTGAAAAGTCCAAGAGACTAATGGCCTAAGGTGCCTCCTAAAGGGAGAGGAGAAAGGGAAGGAAGTGAAGAAGAGGAAGAAATGAGAGTAGAAGGTGTAGAGAGCAGGACATCTGTCACCCCACCACCGTTCCCCACCATATTAAATCAGGAGCCATATTGACAGATCTCAGGATAAACCCTATCAAAATATAGGGCCCGGAAGAAAAGAAAGGAAAGGAAGAGGGGGAAAGTAGAGAAGAAGGGAGAAGGGGAATATATGAGGGGGAAGGCGGCAAGAGGAGGAGGAGTGGTAGTTAAATCACCTCGCTCTAGTCTAAGTCCTGGCTCGGGCCCTATGAACAAATTTGTAACTCAAGGAGGAAATGGAGATAGACAAACAAAAAAAAAAAGAAAGTACTAAAGGGCGTCAAATGGAGACTAGAGAGAGGAAGGAGGAAAAGGAAAAAGGCCAGAACAAAACATTGCTAGAAAGAAGCACACTTTCAGAATACAGAATAGAACAAGATCTTGAGATGGACCTGGGAGCAAGAAAAGATGAGGAACAACAGAGGACAGCTCGACTGCCAACAAAAACAGATATGGAAGCTATGTTTGCAGCCCTGGAAAACTCCTTAAAAACAGAAATGGCAATAATTCATAAAGATCTGGGCTATATGGTCACAAGAGTAGAGAAAGTGGAAAAAAAATGGACTACCACACAAGCAAAATAAACGAACTGAAAGGAGAAATAAAATATTTTAAAAAAGAACAACAGGAACAGGTGTATAGGTTAGAAGATCAAGTAAACAGAGACAGAAGGAAAAATTCAAGAATACGAGGCCTTCCCGAACCAACCCAGACAGAAGATTTAAAAGAAGCAATAAGGAAGATCTTTAACCCAATAATAGATAAAGAAGAAACAAACCCAATAAAAATTGAAAGAGTGCATAGACTGAGAAGACAAAAAGGGATCCCGATGGAAAGCCCAAGAGACATTATAGTGAGATTTGATAACTGGGAGGAAAAAAATCTAATCTGGGGAAACCTGAGGGGTAAGCCTACAATTGAATATGAGGAAAAGACTATACAAATCTTTCATGATCTTTCACAAGAAACCATTAGAAGAAGAAGAAGGACGTTAAAACCTTTGCTGAAGATCCTACAGGAACAATAAATTCAATATAATTGGGGCTTCCCCGCATGTTTGTTTTCAAGGAGAAATGGACGCACTGCTAAACTCAGGTTCACAGAAAAAACGATTGACTTTTGTAAAAAACTGGAAATTCCAATACCGGTTAGCATAAGAGAGATGATGTCAAGACAAGAAAGAACAACACAAGAAGAAGAACAGTGGCAGTTAATCCCTAGGAAAAATACAATTAGAGCAACAACAATATTAATCTAATATGTAATAAGAACGATAAAGTCTGACCTGGGGGGAGGGGGGGGGAAATGGGGGGAGGCCGGGGAGGGTGGATAGACGAAAAGGGGAAAAAGATAAATGGAGGGGAGACAGAGACCTGGATACGCAGTGTGCTCTGTGACCATCTCTCAGCCTGAAAGGGAGGTCGAGCTACAGAGCCAGACAGAACTCCACCTCAGACCTGAAAGAGCAGAGGGGCAAGGGAGTCCCTAAAGAATTAGATATATGCTCTAAGACCATGAGGTCAAAATACCAACAAATAGGGGGCAGGGTTCGAAGGGGGAGGGTGGGATATGGTTTGTGATCCTCAGGGTGGTCTGCTGCACATTGGGTTTTGATAGGTGGGAAATATTCCCCGTATCGCCCCAGACTCGAGGGGCCCCCCTCCCCGACCTAGTGGTGGGGGGGCGGGGGGACACCAAGGGGGGATGGGAGGGAGTTGAGAGAGATAGAGAAACATGAATAAAATGAAATTTCTGACATATAATGTCAGAGGCCCAAATTCCCCAGAAAAAAAAAACATGGTATTACGAGAATTGGAAAGAAATGCCGCAGAAATAATATTTCTACAAGAGACACATATTGCACAAGACTCCAATACTAAGTTATATTCTAGAAATATCCCAATATGGTATTATGGGGATTCCCCACCAGAAGAGCAAAAGGAGTGGCAATAGGTTTCGGGAAAAGGATTGGTTTTGTAGTAGAAGAGAGAAAACTGGACCCAGAAGGTCGCTTCCTGTTCCTGAGAGGGACCCTACAGGGCATGAAATACATGCTTGCAAATGTTTATTGCCTGAATAAATACCCCAAAAAATATCTGATAGAAATCTTAAACAATTCAATGGAATTCAAACAAGGCTATTTAATACTGGCCAGAGACTTCAATTTCGCTATGGACCATAGGCTGGATAGCACTTCCAGGGCATTGGATAGAGAAAATAAACAATTAAGAAGGTTAAAAAAAATACACAAACAACTGGTGGACGTGTGGAGAATCCAACATCCAAGTGCAAAAGACTTTACATATCATTCAGCAGTGCACGATACATATTCTAGGTTAGATTATTTACAGGCAGTCTCCGAGTTACGAACACAATAAGGACTGTAGGTTTGTTCGTAAGTGGAATTTGTGTGTAAGTCGGAACACTGCTTGTAAGAGTAACTTCTGCCTGTGCAGGGATGTGGGATGTTCCGGCTTCCGCCTGTGCATGGATGTGGGATGTTCCGGGCACTTATGGGGCTCTTCTGGCCACGCAGTACATGTACTGTAGTACTGCAGTATGGGATGTGGCAAGATAGCTGCTCGGATGTGGCAAGATAGCTGCTCGGAGGTATCCAGGACCAGCGTAGAGCACAAGTGGCCGGCATTGAGGCCGTTCGTAAGTATGAGTCGTTCGTAACTCAGGTGTTCGTAACTCTGGGACTGCCTGTATTCATAGAACACAGAGCTTTGGAGGTAGTAATGGAAACATCAATTGGAATAACAACGATATCAGACCATGCCCCCGAGATAATCAAGATGAAATTAAAAGGGGAAGCACATGGGAAAGGACCATGGAGATTAAATGAAGATTTAATAGAAGACACAGAAGTAGAAAAGATGGTAATAAAAGAGATCAAGCAATATTTTTTGGGGAATGAGATGCCAGAATTAACAAAAGCAACTACCGTATTTATCGGTGTATAACACGCACAGGCATATAACATGCACCCTAATTTTAAGAGGGAAAATTCAGGAAAAAAACTTTACGGACCCCCTGCACAGCACATGGAAACCCCTGCACAGCACACGGAAACCCCTGCACAGCAACGGAAACCCCTGCACAGCACATGGAAACCCCTGCACAGCACACAGACCCCCTGCACAGCACATGGAACCCCTGCACACGGACCCCCTGCAGAGCACACGGACCCTCTGCAGAGCACACGGACAGCCTGCAGAGCACACGGACAGCCTGCAGAGAACACAGACCCCCTGCAGAGAACACAGACCCCCTTCACTGCACAGTACACAGCCCCCTTTCATTATAAAGTCCCCTGCCTCCTCCTCTGCACTCCCAGGAGACCCCCAGTCTCCTGGGACAGCATACTGTAAAGTAAAGAAAACATCACTGTCAGCCCCTTCTACACCGCTCCTGTGTCACTCTTACTGCAAATCAAAGCTTCTACATACCTCAATTAATGCAGTTCTCTCGTAGACACGGTCATGTGACTCTCCTCTGCTGTTTCATTGATGGTCACATGACCGCTCTCCTCCTCCAATCAAAATCTACACTCGAGGAGGAGGCGGAGTGGGAGGAGGAGAACGGCCAGAACAGCCATAACGAGCATCCTTACTTACAGGTATTAGAGAGGCTTTTAATAATATTGAGACAGAGTGACACAGGAGGAGCATTTTAAGAGAAAGGGCTGGCAGTAATGTTTTCTACAGCGCTGTCCTGTGGCCAGGAGAGGCGGGGTGGCCGACCTGACAAATCTCCAGAAAAATCAGATACACGCAGGCATGGTTTACCCTCTATTTTCAGGATAAAAAAGTGAGTGTTATACGCCGATAAATACGGTATATGGGAAGCTCACAAAGTCGTTATAGGGGGAAATTTGATCACCATCGGAGCAAGAAAAAAAAATTAAAGAGAAAACATCATGGGAAAAATTTTAGAAGAAATATACGATCCGGAACAAAGGCATAAAAATCAAGCGGAAGTGGAAACCCATCAGACATTAATAATAAAAAGAGACCAATTAAAAGATCTAATGGAACAGGAAACAAGGAAGGAGTTTAATAAAGGGGTAAAAGAGAGATACAAATGGGGAAATAAGCCCAGGAAACATCTTGCAAAAATTCTGAGAAATAAGAAGACTTTAAATGATATAGAAAAGATAAAAAATGAGAAAGGAGAAATGGTGAATAAAACAACGGATATCGCAACGGCCTTCCAAACGTATTACAGTGCATTGTACGTGATTAGAAATGAAAAGACACAAAAGGAAAAAGAAACAAGAAAAATAAAAACACAAGACTATTTAAAAGATGCTAAATTACCAAAGATTTAAGAAGAACAATTGACAGAATTAGAAGAAACAATCACACAGGAAAAAATGAAAAAGGCACTGAAAGACATACCTATAGGGAAGAGCCGAGGACCAGACGGGTTCACGATTAAATATTATAAAAAATTTCAAGACAAACTGATCCCGAAATTATGCATGAACAAAATAGGGGAAGACGAAAAAATAAGATCGGAGTCATTACTAGCCCATATTACATTAATACATAAAGTGGGGAAGCATAAAACTATTTGCTCTAGCTATAGGCCCATAGCTCTATTGAACGCCGACACGAAGATCTATGCAAAAATCTTAGCATTGAGACTAAAAAGTTGATGCCAGAGTGGGTAGACTCGGTAGACCCGGTAGAGAGGGTAGGGATAATAGGATAAAAACAGCGTTAATGCTGCGGAAGGGAAAAAATAGGGGATCCCCAGTACTACTCCTGTCTATTGACGCGGAAAAAGCATTTGATAGGGTAGACTGGGAAATCGTGATGGATACGCTCCAACACCTAGGACTGGGACCTAAAATCATGCGCTGGATACAAAATCTGTATAGCCGACCTTATTTCAATAGTAAAAATAAACGGAAGGACGTCGCTACCATTTGAAATGCACAATGGGACAAGACAGGGGTGCCCACTCTCGCCACTTCTATACATACTTTCGCTGGAACCATTTCTTGCGACCCTGCGGAATAACCGGGATATAGGAGGGGCGAGAGTGGGAAAGGAGGAACACAAAGTTTCGGCATACGCAGACGACATCTTAATGTATGTAACCAATCCAAGGGTGACATGGCCAAATATAATTAGGGAAATAAAAAAATATGGGGAACTTTCGAACTTCAAGATGAATCCCATGAAAACAGAAATATTAAATATAGGAGTAGGAAAAAAAGAAGAACCTGCATTACAAAGGGAATTCCCATTTACGTGGGTGAGAGGAGAACTGCCATATCTAGGAATTAACTTGACATCTTCTGTTGAGAAACTATATCCCACTACTGAATGAGATCAAAGCGTAATTAAAGAAGGGCTCATTGAGATTTTTATCATGGATGGGAAGGATATAGGTATTATAAATCAGTTATTATTTCACGAATGGTAGAATGGGTAAATTAATAAAGTGAGAAAAAATGGATTAGGATTGAAAATATCCTAAGCAGAACACCATTGCACAAAAATATCTGGGTATCACGTAAGCACAGAACACTACATTTATAAGCACATGATGTAACTAAAAATGTATTTAAAATTTGGAAATCAATTTATAGACAGAAAAAATGGATATACAACCCGCCATTAATCTCACTCACAGGAACAATTTTTTTCATCCCGGGGAAGGGTACACTTTTTGGTGGAAAAATGGGAAATACACAAATAAAGTACATCACTGAACATGGGAAGATAAGACTATTACAGGATTTAAAGAAAGAAACAGGTGGAAGATTAGTGAGTGGGAATATCTGCAATTAAAACACTACCTCAACCAATTAGAGATGGAAAGAGTTTAAGCCTATCAGAAAAACTCTGTTGTACACAAGCTCCATTGAAACATGGGATATCAAAAGTATATGGAATTCTGACAGACCTAGAAGGACAAGAGAAGCCCTCCTATATAGAGAAATGGGAAAAAGAAACAGGCACGAAATTAGATGAACAACAAGTAGAGAGAATGATAGGAGCTGTACACAACTACGCAACAGTTTTAATCGCAATTGAAATGAACTACAAATGCCTGGTAAGATGGTATATGACACCGGTTCCGATCCATAAATATCGGGTGGACAAATCCCCACAGTGTTGGAGGGAATGTGGTCAGATTGGCTCAATGACACACATCTGGTGGGAAAGCCCAAAAATAAGGGATTACTGGCAGGAAATCCAGGATTACATAGAAGCGATAACTGGAGAAAAGATAATTAATAGTTTACAGGAGTGCTTGTTCCATGAGTCAAAAATCTCAAAGAAGTATTATAGAAAAACATTATCTCCAATTTTGTTAAATGCTGCAAAAGGATTAATACCAAAGAAGTGGTTAAGTGAAGAAATACCAAACATAAAGGACTGGTTTGAGCGGATCGAATACTATAGTAAAACAGAAAACGAATGCAGCAGAGATATTGGGCAATTTGAAAAATATAGCAGTATCTGGGGAAGATGGACAGAATTTAAGGTATTGGAGAAATATCTGGAAAAAATTATAGTGGGTTGCAGAGAGTGAAATAAGAGCGAGGGGAGTGAACAAACCATTGGGGGAGTAGGAGGGGGTGGGGTGGGGGTGGGAGGGTTTAAAGGGAAGGGAGAATGGGAGATGACAAGAAAGAATAGGGGAAAGAGTTGGTAAAGGTATTTACCAGGATTTTAATAATAAATATGGTATATTTTGTAAGTAGAAGAAATTAAATAAAATCTTAAAAGAATACCACAATGATGAGAAACCGAGCTAGAGACAGTTTAATGAACTAAAAACCTGAATAAGTCTCTCGACAGAGTTTTCTGAAGTGGTTAATAAAAAATAAAAAAGATATGTAAGGGTGCAACTAGGGTGGCTAAGATAGAACATGAAAGACACACAGTGGAGGAGAGCAAAAAAAATCCCCAAAAATTATTTAAGTTTATAAACAGTAAAAAAGGGAGGACAGACCATATTGGCCCCATAAAGAATAAGGAAGGACATCTGGTTACAAAGGATGGGAAGATGGCGAAGGTATTGAATTTATTCTTCTCCTCAATCTACAGGTGGGAATCGGGGGGCTTCAGTAACCAAAACTGCAGTGTTTGTCCTCATGACACATCACAGGAAGCACCCTCATGGCTAACAGAGGACAGAATTAGAAATAGACTTAGGAAACTTAACATTAATAAATCATTAATAAATCACGGGGACCAGATGGCTTGCACCCGAGGGAACTCAGTCAAGAATTGCCAGACCATTGTTCTTAAGTTTTACTGACTGGAAGGGTACCAGCTGATTGGAGAAAAGCCAATGTAGCACCAATATTAAAAAAAGGCCAAAATACATCCCTGGGAATTACAGACCAGTTAGCCTAACATCAATAGTATGCAAGCTCTTGGAGGGGATGATAAGATGATAAGGGTCTATATACAAGATTTTAGTAATGAAAACGGTATAATTAGCAGTAATCAGCATGGATTCATAAGGAATCGTTCTTACCAGACCAATATATTAGCCTTCTATGAGGAGCTGTCATCTAGATAAAGAAAGTCCTGTAGATGTGGTGTATCTGGATTTTGCAAAAGCATTTGACACAGTTCCCCATAAATGTTTACTGTACAAAATAAGGTCCGTTGGCATGAACCATATGGTAAGTACATGGATTGAAAACTGGCTACAAGGGCGAGTTCAGAGGGTAGTGATAAATGGGGAATACTCGGAATGGTCAGGGGTTGGAAGTGGGGTCCCCCAGAGTTCTGTGCTGGGACCAGTCCTGTTTAATTTTTTCATAAACGACCTGGAGGATGGGGTAAACAGCATAATCTCTGTGTTTGCGGACGACACTAAGCTAAGCAGGGCAATAACTTCTCCGCAGGATGTGGAAACCTTGCAAGAAGATCTGAACAAATAAATGGGGTAGGCAACTACATGGCAAATGAGGTTTAATGTAGAAAAATTTAAAATAATGCATTTGGGTTCGATGGGTTCAGCCGAACTTTGGAAAAAAGTTCGATTTCGAGACCGAACTTGACCCGAACTTGACCCCGAACCCGAACCCCATTGAAGTCAATAGGGACCCGAACTTCTGAGGACTAAAATGGCTCTAAAAAAGTAATGGAAAGAGCTAGAGGGCTGCAAATGGCAGCCACATATTGTTAAGAGCATGGCAAGTGCTATAACATAAAAAAAAAAAATGCTGGAGGCCCCCTTCTCAGCAGAAGAGGTACAGGAAGTCATTAAGAACCTCAGAAACTCAACGGCACGATGCCACACATATGGTGGGAATGCCCCAGAATACGCCCTTTCTGGAAAAAAATATTTTTCAATTTAATGGATAAGCTAGTGGTAAAATAAAATACTTTGAAATTAAAAAAAATAAAAATTATAATCTTGATCTAGGAGGACGAGGTCCATATGGGGTAGGAGGTTGAGGTGGCGGTGGATGTGGCTGTGTAGGTGGAAGCGGCGGTGGAAGAGGACAAGGTAGCCAACACTGGTTCAAAAATACAACAATGGCTGGGTAAGGCCGGTGATGTGTCGAATTCTGTCCCCCGTCGGATAGTGTCCGCCCTGTACTGCGCTTGCTCAGTACGTAGGACAAGGGGATTTCGAAAATCTCTGAAGACGAACGTCGCATGCGCGGTGAGTCCAGGTTCAAGCCACATCATCCGAGGTTCAAGCTGAGCCAAGCGAGGCTGTGCCCGAAGTGTGTTCTACCGTATATGTCCACTTGGATGGTGGGGCTTGAACCTGCACTCACAGCGCAGGCGCCGTTCATCTTCGGAGATTTTGTGAATCTCCTTGTCCTCCGTACTGCGCAAGCTCTGCACCTGCGCAGTATGGGCCGGACACTATCCGATGGCCGGACAGTTTTTGTCAGAACACCGGTACACATGTCTATTCTGCACAAGGTACGGACAAGTCCTGTGGGATCCATGCCTGGTTCATTTTAATGAACGTGAGCTTGTCCACATTGGCTCTGGACAGGCGGCTGCGCTTGTCTGTGATAATGCCCCCTGCCGTGCTAAATACACGTTCAGATAATACACTGGCTGCAGGGCAGGCCAGCACCTCCAAGGCGTAAAGGGTACTGCTCCACCATGTTGGTGAAATGCTGCCTCCTGCTAAGACGTTCCATCTCAGCTGGTGGTGCTGGTTGTTGTGGCGTGCTGACAAAGCTTTTCCACATTTCAGCCATGCTAACCCTGCCTTCTGAGGTGCTGGCGGTGCCCCGTCTGCGTTGGCGACCTCTTCCTCCTCCTCTGCCTTCGCTTTGTGCTTCCACTGTACCCCCGCTGTCAGGTGGGAATGCCACCAGCAGCGTGTCTACCAGCGTGCGCTTGTACTCGTGCATCTTACGATCCCGCTCCAGTGAGGGAATTAAGGACGGTACGTTGTCCTTGTAACAGGGATCCAGCAGGGTGGCCACCCAGTAATCAGCACCAGTTAGAATGTGGGCAACTCGGCGGTCTTTGCGGAGACACTGCAGCATGTAATCGCTCATGTGTGCCAGGCTGCCCAGAGGCAACGAAAAGCTTTCCTCTGTGGGAGGTATATCGTCTGTGTCCTCTGTATCCCCCCAGCCACACACCAGTGATGGCCATATGCTGGTCTGGGTGCCACCCTGCTGTGAACATGGTTCCTCCTCCTCCATCTCCTCCTCATCCTCCACCTCGTCATCCTCCAGAACTGTGCCCTTGCTGCCGGACAATTGTGTACCTGGCGTTTGTTGGTGCAGGAACCCACCCTCGTAGCCACTTGTGAAAGACTGCCCTGAAAGCCTTTGAAATGATCCCGGTTTCTCCTCCTCCTCCTCCTCCTCCTGTGCCACATCCTCTTCCATCATCGCCCGAAGCGTTTTTTCAAGGAGGCATAGAACTGGGATAGTAACGCTGAGAACTGCGTCATCGGCACTGGCCATGTTGGTGGAGTACTCGAAACATCGCAACAAGGCACACAGGTCTCGCATGGAGGCCCAGTTATTGGTGGTGAAGTGGTGCTGTTCCGCAGAGCGACACACGCGTGATTGCTGCAGCTGAAACTCCACTATCGCCTGCTGCTGCTCGCACAGTCTGGCCAGCATGTGCAAGGTGGAGTTCTACCTTGTGGGCACGTCACATATGAGGCGGTGAGCGGGAAGGCCGAAGTTACGCTGCAGCGCTGGCAGGCGAGCAGCAGCAGTGTGAGAACGCCGAAAGTGCGCACAGACGGCCCGCATTTTCTGCAGCAGCTCTCATATTGGGGTAATTTTTCAGGAACCTCTGGACCACCAAGTTCAGCACATGCGCAAGGCAAGGGATGTGCGTCAAACCGGCTAGGCCCAGAGCTGCTACGAGATTTCGCCCATTATCGCACACCACCAGGCCGGGCTTGAGGCTCACTGCCATCAACCACTCATCAGTCTGTTGTTCCATGTCCCTCCACAACTCCTGTGCGGTGTGGGGTTTTTCCCCCAAACAGGAAAGTTTTAAAACTGCCTGTTGTCGTTTACCCCTGGCTGTGCTGAAGTTGGTGGTGAAGGTGTTTCGCTGACCGGATGAGGAGGAGGTAGAGGATGAGGAAGCGGAGTAGGAGGAGTTAGCAACAGGAGGCAAACTGAAGCGCCCTGCAATCCTCGGTGGTGGAAGGACATGCGCCGAACTGCTATCTGCCTCAGGCCCAGCCGCCACTGCATTTACCCAGTGTGCTGTTAGGGAGATATAACGTCCCTGACCGTGCTTACTGGTAGGGTTGCCACCTCATCCCTTTATACCCGAACACATATGATTTACACAGGTTCTGAGGCTGATTTAATGCAGATAAGGCACCAAGTGAGTTTAATTACCACCTTAATCAGCCACGGAACCTGTGTAATTCATCATATGTGTTCGTTTTTAAAGGGATGAGGGATGAGGTGGCAACCCTACTTACTGGTCCACGCATGCGTAGTTAGGTGGACCTTGCCACAGATGGCGTTGCGCAGTGCACACCTGATTTTGTCCCCCACTTGGTTGTGCAGGGAAGGGATGGCTCGCCTGGAAAAGTAGTGGCGGCTGGGCACGACGTACTGTGGGACAGCCAATGCCATCAGGCTTTTAAAACTTTGCGTCTCCACCAGACGGAATGACAGCATTTCAAAGGTGAGGAATTTTGAAATGCTGGCATTCAGGGCCAGGGATCGCGGGTGGCTAGGGGGTTACTTCCTCTTCCGCTCCAGTGTTTGGGAGATAGAGAGCTGAACGCTTCCATGGGACATTGTGGAGATGGTTGGTGACCCAGGTGGTAGTGTTGCTGGCAGATCCTCTTTTTTGCGGGTTGGCAGGTGCTACTGTCACTACAGAGGTGGATGAATAGGCCGAGACTGCAGCAGAAGAGGAAGCAGGAGGAGCCAGAGACCTTTCTTTGTTTTTGAGGTGTCTACTCCACTGCACTTAGATGCCTGGTCATGCAGGTTGTGCTCAGGTTGAGAACGTTTATGCCTCGCTTCAGGCTCTGATTGCACAGCGTGTAAACCACTCCTGTCTTGTCATCAGCACATTGTCTGAAGAACTGCCACGCTAGGGAACTCCTTGGACCTGGCTTTGGTGTGCTCGTTTCCTTGCTGCATTGGGCAGTAGCAGACATACTGTCTAGGGGATGGACGCTCGGTTTTTGCACCCTGCTCCCTCTTCTGCTGTGCTGGTGGCTCTGTGCGACCACCGCCTCTTCATCCGAACTACACTGGTCACCTGCAGAATGTTGATTCCATGTGGGGTCGAGGACCTCATCGTCCTCCACATCATCTTCCACCCAGTCTTCACCCCTGTCCTCCTTGTCGGTCTGCACAATTGCGAAAGCAGCAGCAGTTGGCACCTGTGTTTCGTCATCATCCGAGACATGCTGCAATGGTCCTCCCATGTACTCATCTTGAAACATAAGTGGTTGGGAATCGGTGCACTCAATCTCTTCCACTTCTGGGGCAGGGCTAGGTGGATGGCCCTGGGAAACCCTGCTAACAGAGTCATCGAAAAGCAGAAGAGACTGCTGCATGATTTGGGGCTCAGACTGCTTGGCTGATTTGCAAGGGGGTGAGGTGAAAGACTGATGGACATCGGCTGCAGGTGCCAACCCTGAACTTTCATCAGAAGACTGGGTGGGAGACAATGTAAAGGAACCGGAGGCACTGTCAGCAACCCAATCTACTATCGCCTGTACTTGTCCTGGCCTCACCATTCGTACAGCCTCATTATAAGCGACAAAATACCGCTGCAGGCTCTGTCGCCTACTCGCACCTGAGGAAGGTGTTTCACTTGTGCGTGTAGCTGGCACAGATCGACCACGTCCTCTCCCTGCAACAGGAGCTCTACCAGCAGCACCACGACTGGGGCCACATCCCTTCTTTGACGTTCTCCTCATATTTTCCAAATTTAGGATCTTGCCCTAAATGGGTGTTTTTGGAAGGGCAGAATACACCCACAGTATGTAAACGGTGTATCTCACACCTACAGAACTGCAGAAAAAGCTATTTAAAAAAAATGATTTTGTCCGAAAATAATTTTTTTAGAATAGCACAATAGAAGAAAAATATATAAATTGTTTATCTCACACACCTCCAGATATGCAGAAAACACTGCAAAATATTTTTTGTGGCCCTAAATGGGTGTTTTTGGAAGAACAGAATACACCCACAGTATGTAAACAGTGTATCTCATAAATACAGGCCTGCGGAAAATGCTATTCAAAAAAAATGTTTTTGTCCTAAAATTATTTTTTTAGAATAGCACAATAGAAGAAAAATATATAAATTATTTATCTCACACCTGCATATATACAGAAAACACTGCAAATTTTTTATTTTATTTATTTATAAATTTTTTGCCCTAAATGGGTGTTTTTGGAAGAGCAGAATACACCCACAGTATGTACAGGGTGTATCTCAACATAACACATGCAGTGCTGGTGCACTGAGCTTGCAGATAAAAGTTAGATTTTCTCTGGCACTGGGCTCATGGCAGTGTAAAAAGACTGTGCGCTGCAACCCAATCAGGTAAATCTATGCAGATCGCTGAGTTATTAGATCTCTGAATCTGGACTCCTAGATAAATCTCTCTCCCTGAAAGCAGCAACAGGAACCTTGCCCTACACTGTCTCTATCTTTTCTCTCAGTAGATTGCAGAATCAGGACTAACTTCTATCATTTCATTCTCTCCCTCGCAGCAACAGCAACCAGGATCCTTTCCCTACACTGTCTAAAGCAGAGTGACGTGCTGTGCTGTGTGCCTCTAGCTTATATAGAGGCTAGGTCACATGCTGCACTGGCCAATCACAGCCATGCCATTAGTAGGCATGGCTGTGATGGCTTCTAAGGGCACACCAGTTAAACAAAAGTTTTTTGGCTGCCCTGTAGCTTTTAGAAATGCGCCATTACATCGCCGAACACCGGACCCGAACCCGAACATACAGTCAATTGTTCGGGTTCGGGTCCAGGACCCAAAAATTCAAAAGTCCGGTACGAACCCAAACTTTACAGTTCGGGTTCGCACAATCCTACTCACTAGAGGGTGAACCTCTGAGGGAATATATAATGGAAAAGTACCTGGGGGTCCTAGTAGATGATAGGCTCAGCAATAGCATGCAATGCCAAGCTGCTGCTAACAAAGCAAACAGAATATTGGCCTACATTAAAAAGGGGATTAACTCCAGGGATAAAGCAATAATTCTCCCACTCTACAAGATTTGGTCCAGCCTCACCTGGAGTATGCTGTCCAGTTCTGGGCACCGGTCCTCAGGAAGGATGTACTGGAAATGGAGCGAGTACAAAGAAGGGCAACAAAGCTAATTAAGGGTCTGGAGGATATTAGTTATGAAGAAAGGTTGCGAGTAGTGTTGAGCGGACCCGAACTGTAAAGTTCGGGTCCGTACCGAATTTTGGCGTTTTCCCGACCCCGGACCCGGACCCGGATTTTGCGCTAAAGTCCGGGTTCGGGTCCGGATTCGGGAATTTAATGGCGCAGTTAGAAATGCTTCAGGGGCCAGCCAATCACCATTTGATTAGCTGGTGTGCCCTTAGAAGCCATCATAGCCATGCCTACTAATGGCATGGCTGTGATTGGTCAGTGCAACATGTGACCCAGCATGTGACCAGCTTCTATATAAGCAAGAGGCACACAGCACAGATCGTCACTCTGCTTTTAGACAGTGTAGGGAAAGGATCCTGGCTGCTGTTGCTGTGAGGGAGAGAATTATATGATAGGAGTTAGTCCTGATTCTGCAATCTACTGATAGAAAAGATAGAGAGACAGTGTAGTGTAGTGTAGGGACAGGATCCTGTTTGTGCTTTCAGGGAGAGAGATTTAGATAGGAGTCCAGATTGAGAGATATAATAGCTCAGCGATCTGCATAGGTTTATCTGTTTGTGTTGCAAGCTCAGTGCACCAGCACTGCATTACGTTGAGTGATACACCTATTCCATACTGTGGCTGTATTGTGCTCTTGCTAAAAGACCCATTTCGGGCAGAAAAAAAAAAAAAAAGGCACTTTATTGTGCTTTTGCTAAAAAGACCCATTTTTGGGCCCCAAAAAAAGGCACTTTATTGTGCTGTTGCAAAAAAAAAAAGGCACTTTGTTGTGCGCAAAAAAGACCTATTTTTGGGCAAAAAAAAGTATTTTGCAGTGTATATCTCTAGTTGTGTGAAATAACCAATTTCTATATATTTTTCTTGTACTATGCTATACTAAAAAAAAAACAAAAAACTTTTTTTTGAATAGCATTCTCTGCAGCTGTGCGATTCAGCGGTTATATACTGTGGGTGTGTTGTGCTCTTCCAAAAAACGCCATTTAGGGCCACAGAAAATATTTTGCAGTGTGAAATACACATCTGGAGGTGTGTGAAAAAACAACATTATTTTTGAATAGCATTCTCTGGCCTCTGCAGCTGTGCGATTCAGCGGTTATATACTGTTGGGGTTGTTGTGCTCTTCAAAAAAACGCCATTTAGGGCCACAGAAAATAAATTGCAGTGTGAAATACACATGTGGAGGTGTGTAAAATAAACAATTTCTATATATTGTACAGTGCTATACTAAAAAAAAAAACATTTTTTTTGAATAGCATTCTCTGCACTTCTATAGCTGTGCGATTCAGTGGTTAAATACTGTGGTTGTGTTGTGCTCTTCCAAAAAACGCCATTTAGGGCCACAGAAAATATTTTGCAGTGTGAAATACACATCTGGAGGTGTGTGAAAAAACAACATTATTTTTAAAAAGCATTCTCTGGCCTCTGCAGCTGTGCGATTCAGCGGTTATATACTGTTGGGGTTGTTGTGCTCTTGCAAAAAACGCCATTTAGGGCCACAGAAAATATTTTGCAGTGTGAAATACACATCTGGAGGTGTGTGAAAAAACAACATTATTTTTGAATAGAATTCTCTGGCCTCTGCAGCTGTGCGATTCAGCGGTTATATACTGTTGGGGTTGTTGTGCTCTTCCAAAAAACGCCATTTAGGGCCACAGAAAATAAATTGCAGTGTGAAATACACATGTGGAGGTGTGTAAAATAAACAATTTCTATATATTGTACAGTGCTATACTAAAAAAAACAACATTTTTTTTGAATAGAATTCTCTGCACTTCTATAGCTGTGCGATTCAGTGGTTAAATACTGTGGTTGTGTTGTGCTCTTCCAAAAAACGCCATTTAGGGCCACAGAAAATATTTTGCAGTGTGAAATACACATCTGGAGGTGTGTGAAAAAACAACATTATTTTTAAAAAGCATTCTCTGGCCTCTGCAGCTGTGCGATTCAGCGGTTATATACTGTTGGGGTTGTTGCGCTCTTGCAAAAAACGCCATTTAGGGCCACAGAAAATAAATTGCAGTGTGAAATACACATGTGGAGGTGTCTAAAATAAACAATTTCTATATATTGTACAGTGCTATACTAAAAAAAAACACCATTTTTTTTGAATAGCATTCTCTGCACTTCTATAGCTGTGCGATTCAGTGGTTAAATACTGTGGTTGTGTTGTGCTCTTGCAAAAAACGCCATTTAGGGCCACAGAAAATATTTTGCAGTGTGAAATACACATCTGGAGGTGTGTGAAAAAACAACATTATTTTTGAATAGCATTCTCTGGCCTCTGCAGCTGTGCGATTCAGCGGTTATATACTGTTGGGGTTGTTGTGCTCTTGCAAAAAACGCCATTTAGGGCCACAGAAAATATTTTGCAGTGTGAAATACACATCTGGAGGTGTGTGAAAAAACAACATTATTTTTGAATAGCATTCTCTGGCCTCTGCAGCTGTGCGATTCAGCGGTTATATACTGTTGGGGTTGTTGTGCTCTTCCAAAAAACGCCATTTAGGGCCACAGAAAATAAATTGCAGTGTGAAATACACATGTGGAGGTGTGTAAAATAAACAATTTCTATATATTGTACAGTGCTATACTAAAAAAAAACACATTTTTTTTTAATAGCATTCTCTGCACTTCTATAGC
Organism: Rana muscosa; assembly: GCA_029206835.1. NCBI lineage: Eukaryota > Metazoa > Chordata > Amphibia > Anura > Ranidae > Rana > Rana muscosa. Next base: position 18,478,400 of record CM055124.1, on the reverse strand, counting down.
TGTGCGATTCAGTGGTTAAATACTGTGGTTGTGTTGTGCTCTTCCAAAAAACGCCATTTAGGGCCACAGAAAATATTTTGCAGTGTGAAATACACATCTGGAGGTGTGTGAAAAAACAACATTATTTTTAAAAAGCATTCTCTGGCCTCTGCAGCTGTGCGATTCAGCGGTTATATACTGTTGGGGTTGTTGTGCTCTTGCAAAAAACGCCATTTAGGGCCACAGAAAATAAATTGCAGTGTGAAATACACATGTGGAGGTGTGTAAAATAAACAATTTCTATATATTGTACAGTGCTATACTAAAAAAAAAAACATTTTTTTTGAATAGCATTCTCTGCACTTCTATAGCTGTGCGATTCAGTGGTTAAATACTGTGGTTGTGTTGTGCTCTTCCAAAAAACGCCATTTAGGGCCACAGAAAATATTTTGCAGTGTGAAATACACATCTGGAGGTGTGTAAAATAAACAATTTCTATATATTCTTCTTGTACAGTGCTATACTAAAAAAAACAACCTTTTTTTTTGAATAGCATTTTCTGTAGCTGTGCGATTCAGCGGTTACATGCTGTGGGTGTGTTGTGGTCTGGCAAAAAACGCCATTTAGGGCCACAGAAAATATTTTGCAGTGTGAAATACACATCTGGAGGTGTGTAAAATAAACAATTTCTATATATTCTTCTTGTACAGTGCTATACTAAAAAAAACAACCTTTTTTTTGAATAGCATTTTCTGTAGCTGTGCGATTCAGCGGTTACGTGCTGTGGGTGTGTTGTGGTCTGGCAAAAAACGCCATTTAGGGCCACAGAAAATATTTTGCAGTGTGAAATACACATCTGGAGGTGTGTAAAATAAACAATTTCTATATATTGTACAGTGCTATACTAAAAAAAAACACATTTTTTTTTAATAGCATTCTCTGCACTTCTATAGCTGTGCGATTCAGTGGTTAAATACTGTGGTTGTGTTGTGCTCTTCCAAAAAACGCCATTTAGGGCCACAGAAAATATTTTGCAGTGTGAAATACACATCTGGAGGTGTGTGAAAAAACAACATTATTTTTAAAAAGCATTCTCTGGCCTCTGCAGCTGTGCGATTCAGCGGTTATATACTGTTGGGGTTGTTGTGCTCTTGCAAAAAACGCCATTTAGGGCCACAGAAAATAAATTGCAGTGTGAAATACACATGTGGAGGTGTGTAAAATAAACAATTTCTATATATTGTACAGTGCTATACTAAAAGAAACAACATTTTTTTTGAATAGCATTCTCTGCACTTCTATAGCTGTGCGATTCAGTGGTTAAATACTGTGGTTGTGTTGTGCTCTTCCAAAAAACGCCATTTAGGGCCACAGAAAATATTTTGCAGTGTGAAATACACATCTGGAGGTGTGTAAAATAAACAATTTCTATATATTCTTCTTGTACAGTGCTATACTAAAAAAAACAACCTTTTTTTTTGAATAGCATTTTCTGTAGCTGTGCGATTCAGCGGTTACATGCTGTGGGTGTGTTGTGGTCTGGCAAAAAACGCCATTTAGGGCCACAGAAAATATTTTGCAGTGTGAAATACACATCTGGAGGTGTGTAAAATAAACAATTTCTATATATTCTTCTTGTACAGTGCTATACTAAAAAAAACAACCTTTTTTTTGAATAGCATTTTCTGTAGCTGTGCGATTCAGCGGTTACGTGCTGTGGGTGTGTTGTGGTCTGGCAAAAAACGCCATTTAGGGCCACAGAAAATATTTTGCAGTGTGAAATACACATCTGGAGGTGTGTAAAATAAACAATTTCTATATATTGTACAGTGCTATACTAAAAAAACAACATTTTTTTTGAATAGCATTCTCTGCACTTCTATAGCTGTGTGATTCAGTGGTTAAATACTGTGGTTGTGTTGTGCTCTTCCAAAAAACGCCATTTAGGGCCACAGAAAATATTTTGCAGTGTGAAATACACATCTGGAGGTGTGTGAAAAAACAACATTATTTTTAAAAAGCATTCTCTGGCCTCTGCAGCTGTGCGATTCAGCGGTTATATACTGTTGGGGTTGTTGTGCTCTTGCAAAAAACGCCATTTAGGGCCACAGAAAATAAATTGCAGTGTGAAATACACATGTGGAGGTGTGTAAAATAAACAATTTCTATATATTGTACAGTGCTATACTAAAAAAAACAACATTTTTTTTGAATAGCATTCTCTGCACTTCTATAGCTGTGCGATTCAGTGGTTAAATACTGTGGTTGTGTTGTGCTCTTCCAAAAAACGCCATTTAGGGCCACAGAAAATATTTTGCAGTGTGAAATACACATCTGGAGGTGTGTAAAATAAACAATTTCTATATATTCTTCTTGTACAGTGCTATACTAAAAAAAACAACCTTTTTTTTTGAATAGCATTTTCTGTAGCTGTGCGATACAGCGGTTACGTGCTGTGGGTGTGTTGTGGTCTGGCAAAAAACGCCATTTAGGGCCACAGAAAATATTTTGCAGTGTGAAATACACATCTGGAGGTGTGTAAAATAAACAATTTCTATATATTCTTCTTGTACAGTGCTATACTAAAAAAAAACACCTTTTTTTTTAATAGCATTTTCTGTAGCTGTGCGATTCAGCGGTTACGTGCTGTGGGTGTGTTGTGGTCTGGCAAAAAACGCCATTTAGGGCCACAGAAAATATTTTGCAGTGTGAAATACACATCTGGAGGTGTGTGAAATAAACAATTTCTATATATTTTCCTTGTACTGTGCTATACTAAAAAAAAACAACCTTTTTTTTTTTGAATAGCATTTTCTGCAGTTCTGTAGCTGTGCGTTTCAGCCATTACGTACTGTGGGTGTGTTGTGGTCTTCCAAAAAACGCCATTTAGGGCAAGATCCTAAATTTGGAAAATATGAGGTGAAGGTCAAAGGGACGTGGTGGCCCCGGTCGTGGTGCTGCTGGTGGAGCTCCTGTTGCAGGGAGAGGACGTGGTGGATCTGTGCCAGCTACACGCACAAGTGAAACACCTTCCTCAGGTGCGAGTAGGCGACCGAGCCTGCGGCGGTATTTTGTCGCGCCTAATGAGGCTGTACCAATGTTTAGGCCAGGACAAGTACAGGCGATAGTAGATTGGGTTGCTGACAGTGCCTCGGGTTCCTTCACATTGTCTCCCACCCACTCTTCTGATGAAAGATCAGAGTTGGCACCTGAAGCCCATGTCCATCAGTCTTTCACCTCACCCCCTTGCAAATCAGCCAAGCAGTCTGAGCCCCAAATCATGCAGCAGTCTCTTCTGCTTTTCGATGACTCTGTTAGCAGGGTTTCCCAGGGCCATCCACCTAGCCCTGCCCCAGAAGTGGAAGAGATTGAGTGCACCGATGCCCAACCACTTATGTTTCATGATGGGTACATGGGAGGACCATCGCAGCACGTCTCGGATGATGACGAAACACAGGTGCCAACTGCTGCTGCTTTCGCAATTGTGCAGACAGACATGGAGGGCAGGGGTGAAGACTGGGTGGAAGATGATGTGGAGGACGATGAGGTCCTCGACCCCACATGGAATCAACGTTATGCAGGTGACCAGTGTAGTTCGGAGGAAGAGGCGGTGGTCGCACAGAGCCACCAGCACAGCAGAAGAGGGAGCAGGGTGCAAAAACGGAGCATTCGTCCCCTAGACAGTACATCTGCTACTGCCCAACGCAGCAAGGGACCGAGCACACCAAAGCCAGGTCCAAGGACTTCCCTAGCGTGGCAGTTCTTCACACAGTGTGTTGATGACAAGACACAAGTGGTTTGCACGCTGTGCAATCAGAGCCTGAAGCGAGGCATAAACGTTCTCAACCTGAGCACAAGCTGCATGACCAGGCATCTAAGTGCAAAGCACAAGCTGCAGTGGAGTAGACACCTCAAAAACCAAGAAAGGTCTCTGGCTCCTCCTGCTTCCTCTTCTGCTGCAGTCTCGGCCTCTTCATCCACCTCTGTAGTGACAGTGGCACCTGTCACCCCGCAAACAGAGGATCTGCCAGCAACACTACCACCTGGGTCACCAACCATCTCCACAATGTCCCATGGAAGCGTTCAGCTCTCTATCTCCCAAACATTGGAGCGGAAGAGGAAGTACCCCCCTAGCCACCCGCGATCCCTGGCCCTGAATGCCAGCATTTCAAAATTCCTGGCCTTTGAAATGCTGTCATTCCGTCTGGTGGAGACGCAGAGTTTTAAAAGCCTGATGGCATTGGCTGTCCCGCAGTACGTCGTGCCCAGCCGCCACTACTTTTCCAGGCGAGCCATCCCTTCCCTGCACAACCAGGTGGGGGACAAAATCAGGTGTGCACTGCGCAACGCCATCTGTGGCAAGGTCCACCTAACTACGGATGCGTGGACCAGTAAGCACGGTCAGGGACGTTATATCTCCCTAACAGCACACTGGGTAAATGCAGTGGCGGCTGGGCCTGAGGCAGATAGCGGTTTGGCGCATGTCCTTCCACCACCGAGGATTGCAGGGCGCTTCAGTTTGCCTCCTGTTGCTAACTCCTCCTTCTCCGCTGACTCATCCTCTACCGCCTCCTCATCCATTCAGCGTAACACCTTCACCACCAACTTCAGCACAGCCAGGGGTAAACGACAGCAGGCAGTTTTAAAACTTTCCTGTTTGGGGGAAAATCCCCACACCGCGCAGGAGTTGTGGAGGGACATGGAACAACAGACCGATGAGTGGTTGCTGTCAGTGAGCCTCAAGCCCGGCCTGGTGGTGTGCGATAATGGGCGAAATCTCGTAGCAGCTCTGGGTCTAGCCGGTTTGACGCACATCCCTTGCCTGGCGCATGTGCTGAACTTGGTGGTCCAGAGGTTCCTTAAAAATTACCCCAATATGCCAGAGCTGCTGCAGAAAGTGCGGGCTGTCTGTGCGCACTTTCGGCGTTCTCACCCTGCTGCTGCTCGCCTGTCAGCGCTGCAGCGTAACTTCGGCCTTCCCGCTCACCGCCTCATATGTGACGTGCCCACAAGGTGGAACTCCACCTTGCACATGCTGGCCAGACTGTGCGAGCAGCAGCAGGCAATAGTGGAGTTTCAGCTGCAGCAATCACGCGTGAGTCGCTCTGCGGAACAGCACCACTTCACCACCAATAACTGGGCCTCCATGCGAGACCTGTGTGCCTTGTTGCGCTGTTTCGAGTACTCCACCAACATGGCCAGTGCCAATGACGCTGTTCTCAGAGTTACTATCCCAGTTCTATGCCTCCTTGAAAAAACGCTTCGTGCGATGATGGAAGAGGATGTGGCACAGGAGGATGAGGAGGAGGAGGAGGAAGCGGGATCATTTCAAAGGCTTTCAGGGCAGTCTTTCACAAGTGGCTACGAGGGTGGGTTCCTGCACCAACAAACGCCAGGTACACAATTGTCCGGCAGAAAGGGCACAGTTCTGGAGGATGACGAGGTGGAGGAGGAGATGGAGGAGGAGGAGGAGGAGGAGGAGGAGCCATGTTCACAGCAGGGTGGCACTCAGACCAGCTCGTGGCCATTACTGGTGCGTGGCTGGGGGGATACAGAGGACACAGACGATACACCTCCCACAGAGGACAGCTTTTCTTTGCCTCTGGGCAGCCTGGCACACATGAGCGATTACATGCTGCAGTGTTTCCGCAACGACAGCCGAGTTGCCCACATTTTAACTGGTGCTGATTACTGGGTGGCCACCCTGCTGGATCCCCGTTACAAGGACAACGTACCGTCCTTAATTCCCTCACTGGAGCGGGATCGTAAGATGCGCGAGTACAAGCGCACGCTGGTAGACGCGCTGCTGGTGGCATTCCCACCTGACAGCGGGCGTACGGTGGAAGCACAAGGCGAAGGCAGAGGAGGAGGAAGAGGTCGCCAACGCAGCCGGGGCACCGGCAGCACCTCAGAAGGCAGGGTTAGCATGGCCGAAATGTGGAAAAGCTTTGTCAGCACGCCACAACAACCAGCACCACCAGCTGAGATGGAACGTCTTAGCAGGAGGCAGCATTTCACCAACATGGTTGAGCAGTATGTGTCCACAGGCCTACACGTACTGGATGACGGGTCTGCCCCCTTTAACTTCTGGGTCTCCAAATTGGGCACATGGCCTGAGCTTGCCGTTTATGCCTTGGAGGTGCTGGCCTGCCCTGCAGCCAGTGTATTATCTGAACGTGTATTTAGCACGGCAGGGGGCGTTATCACAGACAAGCGCAGCCGCCTGTCCAGAGCCAATGTGGACAAGCTCACGTTCATTAAAATGAACCAGGCATGGATCCCACAGGACTTGTCCGTACCTTGTGCAGAATAGACATGTATACCGGTGTTGTGACAAAAACTGTCCGGCCATCGGATTGTGCCCGGCCCGTACTGCGCAGGCGCAGCGCTTGCGCAGTACAGAGGACAAGGAGATTCACAAAATCTCCGAAGATGAACGGCGCCTGCGCTGTGAGTGCAGGTTCAAGCCCCACCATCCAAGAGGACATACGGTAGCACATAGTAACAGGGCCCCTCACGGGCTCGCTTCGATCGCGGCCTTGCTTGGCTCGGCTTGAACCACGGATGGTGTGGCCTTCACCTGAACTCAACACGCAGGCGCCATTAGTCTTGGGAGATTTTTGAAATCCCCTTGTCCTACATACTCAGCAAGCGCAGTACAGGGCGGACACTATTCGACAGGGGACAGAATTCGACACATCACCGGCCTTACCCAGCCATTGTTGTATTTTTGAACCAGTGTTGGCTACCTCGTCCTCCTCCACCGCCGCTTCCACCTACACAGCCACATCCACCGCCACCTCAACCTCCTACTCCATATGGACCTCGTCCTGCTAGGCCAAGATTAAAATTTTTATTTTATTTTTTTGTAGCGCACAGATCCTTTCCCCCTTACCTGCCTTTATGTTGTTGGCTCTTCGCAGGAGGGAGAAAGGCACACCGCACTACCAGCCCGTATCCTCCTATATAAAGAGGTTGAGCGGTGTACTTGACGGGCCGTGTCCACAGCCGGAGTCAAAACTCCTCCAGAGGATGATTCTCACCTCTACTGTAGGTAGAGGCAAGTCCTTTAATTGCCAGTAAAGTCAATGTCCACACCAGCTGAAACTCCAACTCTTATTCTCTCATGGCAAAATAAACTGTACTCAGATAGAAAAGGTTAGAGCAAAGAAACAGGACAGCTTAAGGTGTGGAGGAGGTCCAGGCACAAACGTAGCACATTCACTTCACTGCTTAGGTTTCTCAAACAGTTTTTGGCGCACGGTCTCTGCCACAGACATTGAGGTTGGTCTCTGCCACAGACCGGGTGTACAAGGCCCCTGCCACGGGCCTGGAGAACTTTGGTCTCAGCCACAGACCAGGGTGTATAAGGCCCCTGCCACGGGCCGGTTGAATAAGGCCTCTGATACAGTCAAGGTGACCTTGAGCTTCTCCTTCTACGAACCTAGCCCATATCAAGGGGAAGACATCTCTCCAGGGAGTCAACAGACCATTCCTTCACCGTGACTCCCGCATCGGTCCATCAGAATGATCCTCCCTTCCCTGGAACAGGGTCCCCTACACGAGGCGGCTCTGGACTCCAGGCTTTACTCCCGCCCCTAGGCCTCCATACCCAGGGCAGCAAGAACTCCAGGATAGTACCTCACCCCGGGCTAAAGGTGCCCGAGATGGAACAGGAACACATGCACCCAGGCCGAAGGCACCTGGGCGCGGACCCCACTGGACATCAGCCCCCAGGCCAAAGGTCTGCCCCTTTTATATGCTCTCCCGGCATGCACAGCAGGTTCCCCGCCCCGCTGTACTACTGCCAAGAGGGGACACAAAAGGCGCCACCTGTAGGCCGCAGGGAACTGTACACCAATACTGTCCCCCGAGGACAAAATGGTCCATGAATCCTACAGAATTAGGGTATTTGAGCCTATTTACCACTCAAACACTTTCCTTAAATTTAGCACCCCGCTACATTTTTATTTCAAAGTATTTTATTTTCCCACTAGCTTATCCATTAAATTAAATAATTTATTCCAGAAAGGGCGTATTCTGGGGCATTCCCACCATATGTGTGGCATTGTGCCGTTGAGTTTCTGAGGTTCTTAATGACTTCCTGTACCTCTTCTTATGAAAAGGGGGCCTCCAGCATATTTTTTTATTTTTTAATTTTTTTGATGTTCTTTTAAGTTATTTCCTATCCACATTTGTTTGCAGAGCACTTGCCATGTTCTTAACAACATTTTGCTGCCATTTGCAGCCCTCTAGCCCTTTCCATTACTTTTTTAGAGCCTTTTTAGTCGTCAGAAGTCCGGGTCCCCATTGACTTCAATGGGGTCCGGGTCCGGGTCCGGGTTCGGGTTAAAGTTCGGTCCCGAATCCGAACTTTTTTCCGAAGTTCGGCCGAACCCGCCGGACCCGAATATCCAGCTACCCGCTCAACTCTAGTTGCGAGCACTGAACTTATTCTCTTTAGAGAAGAGATGCTTGAGAGGGGATATGATTTCAATTTACAAATACCATTCTGGTGACCCCACAATAGGGATAAAACTTTTTTGTGGAAGATAGTTTAATAAGACAGGTGGCCACTCACTAAAATTAGAAGAAAAGAGGTTTACCCTTAAACTGCATAGAGGGTTCTTTACTGTAAGAGCGGCAAGGATGTGGAATTCCCTTCCACAGGCGGTGGTTTCAGCAGGGGCATCAATAGTTTCAAAAAACGATTAGATAAGCACCTAAACGACCGCAACATACAGGGATATACAATGTAATACTGACATATAATCACACACATAGGGTGGACAACCTCACCTACTATGTAACTATGTCATTCCCGTGAAACACTTTGTCACGGCAACAGGGACGCATGCTGTGTACCTTCTTCCCGGTACCTCGCTTCTGCCCAAGGGCTCCAGTGATGCCATTCTCACGCTCCAGCGGGTTCCGGCTTGCATACTCTAGCAGCTTGCTCCAGGCCATGGTGGTGGGCGCCTCTCCATGGCTTTCCATGTCTTGGAACAGTGATTCATCAGTGCCCGAGCCAGCTTCAGATTCAGCGTGGTAACATTGCAACCATGTTTTGCGAATTATGTACTGTTTTTTTAATCACACTCTGAATAAATTGCCAGTTAGTGCATTGGGCATACACTGTGGATTATTACAGCCATTGGTCATCATATCTACTTCAGCCCCTGAGTGCTGCCAGCCTTGAAAGAAAGCAGAATTGTTTGACCACTTTAGTCTTAAGTGAATCCATGCTGCCTAAGGCCTAAAATTTTGTTTTCTAGCATAAACTCTTTGACTTGGGTGGTGCCATTGGATTGGCGCAAGGCTGATTTGATGCCTATCTTTAAAAATGAATCTTACCCAGTTTTTACCTTACCCAAGTTTTTACCTAGTATCTACAGAGCAGTTATTTTAACTTCTGACAGTTTGATAAAAAAAAAAAAAAAACACATAGTTACATAGTAGGCGAGGTTGAAAAAAGACACAAGTCCATCAAGTCCAACCTATGTGTGTGATTTTATGTCAGTATTTCATTGTATATACAGGGATATACAATGTAATACTGACATAAAATCACACACATACAGTCAGGTCCATAAATATTGGGACATCGACACAGTTCTAATCTTTTTGGCTCTATACACCACCACAATGGATTTGAAATGAAACAAACAAGATGTGCTTTAACTGCAGACTTTCAGATTTAATTTGAGGGTATTTACATCCAAATCAGGTGAACGTGTAGGAATTACAACAGTTGTATATGTGCCTCCCACTTTTTAAGGGACCAAAAGTAATGGGACAGATTAACAATCATAAATCAAACTTTCACTTTTTAATACTTGGTTGCAAATCCTTTGCAGTCAATTACAGCCTGAATTCTGGAATGCATAGACATCACCAGATGCTGGGTTTCATCCCTGGTGATGCTCTGCCAGGCCTCTACTGCAACTGTCTTCAGTTCCTGCTTGTTCTTGGGGCATTTTCCCTTCAGTTTTGTCTTCAGCAAGTGAAATGCATGCTCAATCGGATTCAGGTCAGGTGATTGACTTGGCCATTGCATAACATTCCACTTTTTTCCTTTAAAAAACTCTTTGGTTGCTTTCGCAGTATGCTTCGGGTCATTGTCCATCTGCACTGTGAAGCGCCGTCCAATGAGTTCTGAAGCATTTGGCTGAATATGAACAGATAATATTGCCCGAAACACTTCAGAATTCATCCTGCTGCTTTTGTCAGCAGTCACATCATCAATAAATACAAGAGAACCAGTTCCATTGGCAGACATACATGCCCTCGCCATGACACTACCACCACCATGCTTCACTCATGAGGTGGTATGCTTTGGATCATGAGCAGTTCCTTTCCTTCTCCATACTCTTCTCTTCCCATCACTCTGGTACAAGTTGATCTTGGTCTCATCTGTCCATAGGATGTTGTTCCAGAACTGTGAAGGCTTTTTTAGATGTTGTTTGGCAAACTCTAATCTGGCCTTCCTGTTTTTGAGGCTCACCAATGGTTTAAATCTTGTGGTGAACCCTCTGTATTCACTCTGGTGAAGTCTTCTCTTGATTGTTGACTTTAACACACATACACCTACCCACTGGAGAGTGTTCTTGATCTGGCCAACTGTTGTGAAGGGTGTTTTCTTCACCAGGGAAAGAATTCTTCGGTCATCCACCACAGTTGTTTTCTGTGGTCTTCCGGGTCTTTTGGTGTTGCTGAGCTCACTGGTGCGTTCTCTCTTTTTAAGGATGTTCCAAACAGTTGATTTGGTCACACCTAATGTTTTTGCTATCTCTCTGATGGGTTTGTTTTGTTTTTTCAGCCTAATGATGGCTTGCTTCACTGATAGTGACAGCTTTTTGCATCTCATATTAAGAGTTGACAGCAACAGATTCCAAATGCAAATAGCACACTTGAAATGAACTCTGGACCTTTTATCTGCTCCTTGTAAATGGGATAATGAGGGAATAACACACACCTGGCCATGGAACAGCTGAGCAGCCAATTGTCCCATTACTTTTGGTCCCTTAAAAAGTGGGAGGCACATATACAAACTGTTGTAATTCCTACACCGTTCACCTGATTTGGATGTAAATACCCTCAAATTAAAGCTGAAAGTCTGCAGTTAAAGCACATCTTGTTTGTTTCATTTAAAATCCAGTGTGGTGGTATATAGAGCCAAAAAGATTATAATTGTGTCAATGTCCCAATATTTATGGACCTGACTGTAGGTTGGACTTGTGTCTTTTTTCAACCTCGCCTACTCTGTAACAGTTTTTTGTGTTTTTCTTTTAATCGAACTGTCAAAAGTTAAACTAACTACTCTGTAGATACTAGGTAAAAATTTGGGTAAGGTAAAAACTAGCTAAGATTTCTTTTTAAATATAGGCATCAAATCAGCCTTGCGACAATTCAATGGCACCAACCAAGTCATTAAAGAGTTTATAAAATTAGAGACAATGGCTTTGAAATAACAGAGCTCAACACTTCGAGGACATAGGAGTGTAAGCCATTTGATACAGGTGCTTTGTTCACCTTTTTTTTGTCTAAATGTTGACGGTCAAACCACCTGAAGGCTAGGAAGTCATCTTCCCGCAATATCTATTACTGCATTTGGAAGGTGCATTTTGTTTAGGGTGAGACAAAAATTAAGTATGGCAAAAAATTAAACTGCGCTATTTAAATAGAAATGTCAAGCGGCAACTAGAATGTTATACAACACCAAAGAATAGAAAGAAAAAGCTGCGCTGTAAATGAATTATTACTATACCAAATGTTATACAAAAAGGTGTATATATATATATATATATATATATATATATATATATATATATATATATCAAAAACTTCGGGTGGGTTACTTCCCTCTTACGTTTTGGAATCCAATGGAGGAAAGTCAAGGTGGACTCCCAATTTCCACCAACAGTCAAATAGTGTCAACAAAGGGACAATCACTCCAATTTTCAACGACAATTTCTTTACTGGTATATCTTCAATCAATGCCAAATGTAGACAGAAAACTCAAAAGCATAGCCACTGTACAGTTGCGAGCATCCCTGCTCTTCCTCAGGCCAACAGGCTAGTTGTAAAGGTAACATCCAAAACAGACCATTACTATATCCCAATACCTGAGGGCGTAACCCAACAGGTGAATCCCATCTCGCTGGAATGAGGAGCGATCCAACCAGATAGTAGAAACTCAATTAACCCTGTGCAGGTTTACACAAAAGAAGACATACTGTCCCATATCAAACCATATATCATGCATAGTAACCCAATACAGTGTATCGGTGGATATAGAAGAATACATTTTTAGAGATCACCAATAAAGAACCCAACTCCGCAAAAATTTATGCAAACCTATAAAAAGGCAAAAAGTAAAAAATACAAATTAAATATCTTCAAAAAACACTGCAAAATTTTTTTAGAATAGAATTTTTTTTTTCATGATTCAAGGAGATAGTTCATATCTGTCAGGGAACAATGTTCCAGTGTAAATCTATATTTTCTTTCATTTCACGATCCCCATCGGAACATACTTGATCACCATCTATAAAAAAGAATATACAAAAAAATCTATACAAAAAAAATTCTAGAGTAATCAAAAACATTACAAAAATAAGTACAGGTCATAGTCCCTGTTCATCCCTTCCGGATGTAGGGACTGTAACCTGTTTATCCACCAAACCTCTCTTTGTTTCAATTTCAGTATCCTGTCACCCCCTCTTCTGTCTCGTGGAATCTCTTCCAGAATCATGAAGCGCAAATCTGAGTCCCGGTGTCCCTTCTCCAGAAAATGTCTGGAGACAGGCAAACCAGGCTGTTTATGTCTAATAGTACTGCGATGTTGAGCAATTCTGTCCTTAATCTTCTGGGTAGTTTCTCCAACATAAATCATATTGCATGGGCAAATAAGGATATATACAACATAAGAGGACTGACATGAAAATAAATTTCTGATAGAAATCCTATCCCCATTACTGGGATTGATGAAATGATCACCCTTTCGCATAAGGTTGCACTGAATACAATTCAGGCAGGGAAAACACCCTTTCCTTTGTCGTTGAAAATCGGAGTGATTGTCCCTTTGTTGAAACTATATATATATATATATATATATATATATATATATATATATATATATATGACAAATGCCTAATAATTAAGATGGCCTGTCAAACCTCTATCTATGTGAATGTGCATGTATCATAAATGAAAAATACTATATATCTAACAACTAACACCAAGACCAAATGAGGATCGAAGGAAATAGAAATTAAATAAAAAACAGTGAATGGGATATCAATCTGTGTAAACAAAATCTGAAATAAAATTTGTGAAAAAGGAGGGAAACAGAAATAAACCCTCAGTGTTCACAGTGACAGTCAATATCGGTGATAATAGGTAGCAAGCAAAAAAAAATAATTAGATATATGCCCATATGAATAATAGCATTGAAGCATCCACGGTGACAAATGATCCACAGCACTCGGAGAAAAGTGATGATAGGAAAGTGCCTCCACCTTAGTACACACTTACCAAATGGATGTGCACTCTTAATTACAGGAGATCAATGAACGCATATGGCTAATAACCCAGCCTGGGGTCTCTGTACCGTGCAGTAAACGCCTCAGCTTTAGATGGTGTATTCCTCACAAAGCATAACCGGTTCAGGGTATCCCCACATAAGGACAAAAAAAGGCTGATATAGTGTAAAACCCTTTTATAATTTATTAAGTACACATGACGAATGGACACTAATGCCGCGTACACACGGCCGTTTTTAATGTCATTGAAAAAAAACAAGTTTTTCTCGACGTGATTTTTCGTGTTTCCTCTCAAGCCTGCCTTGCCTACACACTATCGTGAAAAAAAATGCTTGAGCAAAGCGCGGTGATGTACAACACGTACGACGGCACTATAAAGGGGAAGTTCTATTCGGATGGCGCCACCCTTTGGGCTGCTTTTGCTGATCCTCGTATTAGTAAAGTTTGGTGAGAGCCGATTCGCGCTTTTCAGCCTCATGCTCTTCAGTCCGTTACAGCATGACGAATGTGCTATCTCCATTACGAACGTTAGTTTTACCAGAAGAAGCGCTCACGTCTCATACTTGATTCTGAGCATGCGCATTTTTTTCCCCTCGTAAAAGCATACACACTACCGTTTTTCACGACGTTAAAAAGAACGACGTGAAAAACGACGTGAAAAAATAGAGCAGGTTCTAAAAAATTTTAGGCCATTTTTCACGTTGTTAAAAATGCTCTGGAGCCATGGGGCGTGTCCAGGATGGCGGAGGGACCAGACGCACACCCCAGAGCTCTGCTGGCAATATCTCCTTCCCTACCTGGTACCTGAGTGATTCTCGTCCTGATCAGGCAGTTTTGGTCGGCGGATGCAGTCCAGGTCGTCGGGCCGCAGCAGGGGTGGTAAGAAGCTTAATTTTCCCCCTGATATTCCGGACATTCCTGGCCCTGAACTCCGTCCACGGCCTACAACCTCTGCACACGCCAATATGGCGTCACAGACTGATCCTCGCGTGCAGGCCCCAGCCGATCCCCCGGGGATTCCAGAGGTGATGGCGGCTATTGCGTCCTGTCACACGGCCGTAGCCACTTGTCAAACTACCCTGACCAGCAAGATAGAGGCTGTGCAGCTGGACATGGGCCTTCTCAGGCAGGACATGGATAAAGTGCGCTCCCGCCTTACGAATGCGGAGGGGAGAGTGGGTCACGTGGAGGACTTGGTGGCTGAGCATGATGGTGTTCTTCGCACATTGCAATCTAAGCTCAAAACTCTGGAGTACCATGCAGAAGATGCAGAGAATCGTTGCCGCTGCAACAATCTTCGCATAATAGGACAGGCGGAGGGGGCGGAGGGGAAGAATACCATGGTCTTCATTGAGGAGCGGCTGCGCTCCCTTCTTCCTGCCGCCCAGCTGTCCCCCTACTTCACTGTGTAGAGAGCGCACCGTATGCCGCCGCAGCCGGGCCCCCAAGGGGGGCCCTCTCGTACGTTCATACTACGGCTGCTGAACTTCCGTGACTGAGATGAGCTCCTCAGAGCTGCGAGGATGGCGGGTGACATCCGTTACCAGAATACCCGGCTAATGCTGTTCCCTGATTTCTCTGTGGAGACTCAGAAACTCCGCCGGTCCTTTGATGCTGTGAAGGCGGCGCTACGGGACCGGAGGATCAAGTACAGTGTGCTCTTTCCAGCCAAGCTGCGGGTCGTGGATGGGGAGACTGTCCGGTTTTTTACTTCTCCTAAGGAAGCCGCTCGATGGATGGAATCCTTGCCGCCGCAGGGATGATGGCTTCCCCCTGCGGTGTTCTCTTTTTGAATCTGGGCCTGCCTGTTTGCTGTTTTCTGTTAGGCCTGTGGACCCCTGTTTTACCTGCTGCCTCATAACTACAGGGCAAAGAAGGTACTGTACTGTGTATTTAACTGCTAGTGTGCCTTCATCGTTGGCCCTTCTTGTTCCGTTTCCTAGTGGGGGTCTCTTGTCAGAAGGTGACATTCCCTGTTGGCAGAAGGCCGTCTTAAGTTTTTGTGCCCCTGGAATACACCAGGAGAACTCTCTACACTCAGGTACTTTGTTATCCTGACTCCAGCACCTCCTGATGGGAACGATATGCTGCAGACTCTGTTAATTTAACCCTTTTTTTTCCAGGCCATAGGTGTAAGAGTTGCTACCATGGATTGACTGTTGCTCCACGCTTTTTACACGCCTCCAAGGTTTCTAGTTGCCTACGGGCTGGTTTTGGGGTTCCATGCAGACCCACGCTGTGGGGGACCTGCGAGGAGGGGGGAGGGGAAGGTTGGCTGTTGTCAACCATGAAAGAACATTTAGAGTTTATCAGTTTGGTTGTTTATGTTTTTGCATTTTTCTGTTGAACGCTGTTCTTGTCAAATATGAAGTACTTATTTCTCACAGGCTGCATGTACGTTTACTGAGCGGAAGGGAGGCGGTTGGTGTGGTGGTATCCCCCCTGGGGGTTGTGCCTTTCCCTGTCTCCCCTGGTAGTGCTGGAGTGCGGGCCCAACTGGTCCACATGGCTCATAAATTTTTACCAACCCCACTATGTCTATGCACAGTATAGTGTCCTGGAATGTGCGGGGTCTTAATTCTGCAGTAAAACGGTCCCTAGTCTTTAATTACCTCAAGAAGTATTCCCCACATATAGTGGTACTTCAGGAGAACCACTTGGTGGGTTCCCGCACTCTGGGCTTGAAGAGGGCATGGGTTGGAGCACAGTACCATGCCACACACTCTAGTTACTCTAGGGGGGTCAGTATACTGGTACACAAGAAGCTTCCTTTCCAGCTCCTTGATTTGAAAACAGATCCAGATGGCCGTTTTATAATTATTCACGCTCTGATCTCCAGTGTTCCCATGGTCCTGGTGGGACTTTATCTGCCCCCTCCTGCCGATCTTTCGGTGCTTACTACTATTATGCAACATGTGCTTTTGTGTGGTGTGGATGATGTCTTGATCATAGGGGATTTTAATATGACTCCCTCTTCTTATCTGGACAGGCTCCCCTCTACCTCTCGGTGGGCTCCTGGGCTGGCCTTGTGGATGGGTGCGTTCGACCTGGTGGATGTCTGGCGTCATTATCACCCTACTGACAGAGGTTTCTCTTGTCATTTTGCATCCTCCCGGTCGTTCTCACGCATTGACTTGGCCCTTGCTTCTCGCCCCATGCTTCGCCGGATCTCTGAGGCCTCTATGCTTCCGAGAGGGATCTCGGATCATGCACCGGTGCGCATGTGGCGTCTGTCCCGATTCTGGATAGAGGATCCTGCCATACAGGAGCACATTCAGGAGGGGGTATGTCACTATTGGTTGGCTAATGTTAATTCTGCTTCCCCTGGGGTCACTTTGGACGCCTTTAATGCCTGGGTCCGTGGAGCCTACATCTCCCGCATGGCTGCTGCGCGCAAAGCCTCTGCGCAATCTTTGGTTGAACGGGAGAGGGAGATTGAGCAGAGAGAAGCTGCCTATGTGGCCAATCCTTCTCCTGAGGCGTATGGGGCTTGGCAATTTGCGCTGCAGCAGCTATCCTTGCTACGGGTGGGTATGACCCATAAATCTCGACTTCATCTGGCTCAAAGAGTATTTGAATTTGGGAATAAAAATGGCAAGCTGCTGGCCTGGCTAGCAAAGGGTCAATTTGCGGTAACCGCCATTAGTGGTGTTAGGGACCAGTCTGGTGTTCTCTTGCGTTCACCCTCTGACATTAATGACCGCTTTCTACTTTACTATCGACAGCTCTACTCTACCAAGGTTTGTTACACTCCCCTGGACCTGCATTCTTATCTTGACAGGGTGCGCCTCCCTAGGATTGACGATGAAACCCGTACCGCTTTAGATCAGGAAATCTCTTTGGAGGAGGTCCAGCGGGTCGTGGCTCAACTCAAGCCAGGAAAGACGCCTGGTATTGACGGTCTCCCTGTAGAGTTCTATATGCAGCATGTAGATCTTCTTGCACCGAGGCTCACCTCCCTATTCAAGCAATTCCTGCAGCAGGGGGTGCTGCCGGACTCTATGTCAGAGGCGGTGGTGGCGTTGGTGCCCAAGCCCGGTAGGAACCCTGAGAATTGCTCCACTTATAGGCCAATATCGCTCCTTAATGTGGATGCGAAAATTCTGGCAAAGATATTGGCTAACAGGCTATCAACGGTTCTGGCAGACATAATCCATGTTGACCAAACTGGCTTCATACCGGGTAAGGGCACGGACATTAACCTCCGTCGCCTCTTTCTGAACCTCTCTGTCGCCCACGTCAATAGTGGAAGTAGGGTCATAGACTCTCTCGACACAGAGAAGACCTTTGATTCAGTGGAGTGGGGGTTCTTGTGGGAGGTGTTGGACAGGTTCGGATTTGGCCCCCATTTCCTCCACTGGCTTAGGATGCTATATAGCTCCCCCAGGGCTAGGATACAAACTAATGACAGGATGTCCGCCTCCTTTCCGTTGCAAAGGGGTACGAGACAGGAGTGTCCGCTTTCCCCCTCCCTGTTCGCCCTGGCCCTGGAGCCATTGGCGATACTGGTTCGGGAATCTATGCGGGTCAAGGGACTGAGGGTGGGGCCGTTGGAGGAGAAGCTTTCCTTATATGCTGATGATGCCCTGCTTTATTTGCAGGATGCGGATGACTGCCTTGGGGCGGCCCTAGACTTGTTTAATGAATTTGGCCACTATTCGGGCGTGCGTATTAACTGGGATAAGTCCGTTCTCTTCCCCCTTGACCCTCCCGCGCAGGCTGGTGCTCCGGACAATCAGATGGTATGGGTGGAGCAGTTCAAGTATTTGGGCATCCAGGCCAGGAGAGATAGAGCTAGTTACACGGATCTTAACGTCCTTCCAATTCTTGTGCACCTTAAAGAAAAGTGTACGACGTAGGGTACATTACCCCTGAATCTTATGGGAAGAATAAACCTCCTAAAAATGATTTTCCTCCCAAAATTTCTTTACGTTTTTCGTAACTGTCCGACCTGGCTGTCCAATGCTTTCTTTCAAGAGGTGGAGAAATGTATGAGTAGCTTCATATGGGGGGGAGCATTGCCAAGAATAGTGAAATCTACCTTGATCCTCCCTGTGAGGTGTGGGGGACTGGCCCTCTTGGATCTGAAAGTCTACTTTTGGGCCGCGGTGTTGGTTACTGTCCGGTGGTGGTTCATGCGTTCCCGGGTGAATGCTGCGGTCTGTCTTGAAGCAGCAGTTCTGGGCTCCCATCAGGAGTTGGGGAACTTAGTCTATCGGGGTCCCCGAGCTTATGATGCCCTACCTCTCTCCACCAAGACTATGCTTAGGGTATGGACGGTGGCTAGGAATAGGTTTGCTTGCCCTGACAGGTGGTCTCCCTATACTCCTTTGTGGGGTAATCCCAATCTCCCTCATCTCCGAACCATCCCTGAGCCTCAGGTTTGGGCTGGATATGGGATAAAGACTCTGGGGGACATTCTAATTGCTGGCAGACTGCTCTCCCTGACGGAACTTAAAACCCGGTTCCCTCTGCCTGGATGGATGCTATTTAGATACTTTCAGATGCGCCATGCCATGCGTGCTCAGTTCCCTACTGTCCCGACGCTGGACATGGACCCGATAGAAAGACGTTTGGCCCTGGAAAGGCTCTCTAAACCGCTGTCTGCGCTGTATTTTGACCTGCTGGGAGTTCACTCTCCCAGGTTGGAACGTCTTTTGGGAGAAGTGGAGGGCGGATATACCTGACTTGGACAGGGAGGACTGGGATGACTGTCTAGGAGAAAGCGCTCAGACATTAATTTCCTCTAGGGATAGATTGATACAGGTCAAGTTCCTGCACAGGGTCTACTTTACACCCCAGAGGCTGCATAGCATATACCCGGACAGGTCTGCTGATTGTACCCGCTGTGGTGAGGAGGAAGGTACATACATGCACATGTTCTGGAGCTGTCCTAGAGTGGCTCGGTTCTGGGTGCGGCTGGTTGATCTTATAAATTTCCGTCTCCAGCTGGCTCTCCTGGTCACCCCTGGGTTACTGCTCTTGACCATTCATGATGATGACCAAAGGCCTAGATACACAAAAATTCTTATCAGCTTTTTACTATTCTATGCTAGAAGAGAGATTGTACTTAAGTGGAATTCTCGGTCCCCTCCCTCCGTAGGTTCCTGGGAGTGATCTATTACCTCAACTCTTCCTATGTATAAAATGACTTACATGAATAGAAATTGCCCTGAAAAATATGAGAGGGTTTGGCTTCCCTGGACAGGATGAAGTAATAGTCCCCTTCTCTTGCGCGACCCTGACGGGATAGCCAGAGCTCTCTCAAGTCCACTCTATGGTTCCCCTCCTAGGGGACCATTGGTCTGTATGCTATGTAATCAGTATGCTGAATTGTACCTATGACATTTCACAGTTGTACGATGCCATATGTGTACCTTAGCTTGTTTCCATATTGTACTTCATTGAATGTAACTTGCTTATTTTTCTTTAATAAAAGAACATCCTGTTCATGTTAAAAATGCTCTGGAGTCTACACACGATCGTTTTTAATGACCAATTTAAAAAATTGCATTTTTTACATCATGAAAAACGGTCGTGTGTACGCGGCATTACAGTTAAGAAGTTTAAAATCAGCATGTAGAAAAAACAATCGAGCCGGCCAAATTTTATAAGCAGCCCGTATACTTCCGGGTCTTGCGCACAACGTGGTGACGTCAGAACGTCGTTCCTCCCAACATTTCATCACTAGAGGGACGTGGTCATGGGATACGTATATATAATTTTTTTTTGCTTGCTACCTATTATCACCGATATTGACTGTCATTGTGAGGGTTTGTTTCTGTTTCCCTCCTTTTTCACAAATTTTATTCAGATTTTGTTTACACGGATTAAGGTATAAGAAGATATAAGAAGATCATGAACCAATATTCATGGTTAGAGTTCTCCTCAAATATATATATATTACAGAAAATGTTTCTCTAACATGAGTGTGAACAAGATGTGACTTTTGTGGTCAAGCTAATCTTTCTTCTGTGTAACTGACAGGCATGTACATTTAGGTTGAAATGTGACTTTGTGGTTAGGCTTTTTCCGGGAAAAAGTTTATCTCACTTCTGCTTTTGACTGACAGGTTGACCGCACTGACATCTGGCATTTCTTATCTTGTTTCAAATGTCAGAACATGTTTAGTTTGACCACAATTGACGTATGTTAACTGACCGCTTTTGCAGAAGTCAAAAAACCTGTTAGAATTTATTTTTGTCTAACTCATGAAGTTTTTGCTTATTGCTGATTGGTTCAGATGAGGGAGGCAACTTTCCTTGGTTTGCATAAAAAGGACATGTAACCATTAAACGATATATTCTTGTATACCTATTCACTGTGTATTGGTGTCTTGAATATCCGACCGGTCAGAGAGACTTCCACAGATCCTGAGTCCAGCTCGAGCCAAGAAGGTCCAACAGAACCAAACAGAACCAGAACCTTTCAAATATCCCATTCACTGTTTTTTATTTAATTTCTATTTCCTTCGATCCTCATTTGGTCTTGGTGTTAGTTGTTAGATATATAGTATTTTTCATTTATGATGCATGCACATTCACATAGATAGAGACAAGAATTAACCTCTGGAAATACTTTGTGGGGTGAATTCTATCTTTTCTTTAGGTGGGTCTGGATAAGTCTTTGACCTTCGGTACAATTAAGGGTAACATCTTGGTTTTAGCAGTCCTCTTTCAGAGGCACCTTGCTTCTTATTCCTTGGTGAGCGCTTTTACACAGACAGTGGCTTATGTTGTTTCTCCTATGCTTACTTTATGGACTCAACTGGCTTTGTGGATTTCATATGGACTTTTTTTAAGTACTATCAGGAGTGTTCTTTCCTCTGTCCTTACTTGTTAGGTTGCCTTCCCAACTGCCAGCCCTCTGGCCTGTGGAGTTTCCGAGTTGGAAGCCCTGTCCTGTAAGGAGCCATTCTTGGTCCAATGATAAGGTCGTTCTAAGGCTTTGGCCTTTTTCTTTTGGTTTCTTCCTTCCACCATGACTGCGACTTTGTTTTACCGTCTTTCTGTCCTGCTCCTAGGCATCCCAGGGATATTGTTCTCCAATGTCTGGCTATGGTTTGAGTTGTGACAAGTCTACTTCATGGCCACAGCTCAATAATTCAATTAATTCAATAATTTCCGCACCAGGAACTACAAATCCCACGATGCTCTTTTTTCTGGCTCAGAAGTGTGAAGCAAATTTTCCGAGTCAAACACTAGAGGGAAAACAGGAGTAGCCTTCCATGATGAAGGTAAAGTCTGCTATTTCCATTCTACAGTAGCCCGATCCAAGCTACACAAGAAAAGGATTTTACATGTAAGTCAAACTTTTTTAATCATATGTAGCCAGGACCTGGCAATTATGCCTGCAATTCAGGGACAGTGTACAGCATTATTAATGTGGGGTTGTCTCCCTCTTGTGTTGGCTTGGACTCTCTGTGTCATTTCCTCTTAGTTAAAACTAATGCCGCGTACACACGACCGTTTTTAATGTCATTGAAAAAAACTGAATTTTTCTCGACGTGATTCTTCTCAAGCCTGCCTTGCCTACACACTATTGTGGAAAATAATTCTCGAGTAAAGCGCAGTGACGTACAACACGTACGACGGCACTATAAAGGGGAAGTTCCATTCGGATAGCGCCACCCTTCATGTTAGTAAAGTTTGTTGAGAGACGATTTGCACTTTTCAGCCTCGTGCTTTTCAGTCCGTTACAGCGTGACGAATGTGCTATCTCCATTACGAATGCTAGTTTTACCAGAACGAGTGCTCCCGTCTCATACTTGATTCTGAGCATGCACATTTTTTTTCACGTCGTTAAAGCCTACACACGGCCGTTTTTCATGACGAGAAAAACGACAATGTGAAAAACGAAGAGAAAAATTAGAGCATGTTCCAATTTTTTCATGGCCATTTTTCACGTCGTGAAAAATGCTCTGAAGCCCACACACGATCATTTTTAATGACCATTTTAAAAAATGGCATTTTTCTCGTCATTAAAAACGGTCGTGTGTACGCGGCATTAGAGCAGAGCAAAGCATCGTGGGATGTATAGTTCCGAATGCTGAAGTTTTAATTCCAGCAGGACTGGCCTGAACTACCACTACCAGATTGCTGAGCAGAGGAGAGCAGAATGCTGGGAGAGGATATAAAAAGAAGGGTTGTGGCCTAGATCGCTCTCTTGGGATGTCGGCTTGGATCTGCCAGCAGGAGCATTGTGCCAGTGTGAGCTGCTTCCGAGTTGTGACCTGCACAGCGGGGAGTCATACAGCTGCATCCAGAGGGACCTCTGCGGACGGCATCACTTCTCACCTACAGCGGACTAGAGACTGTTCCAGATCCTTCAGCGATGCCTGCACTTCAGATCCGGGTAGGCCACGGCGTGGTGTGACAGGGTCAGACGACATTCCTAGAGCCAGGATTCAGAGGGAGTTCCTGAAAGAATCTTCATCATCACCTGCATCGCTGCCAGCAGCTCCTGTAACCAGTGTGGTGAGCGGGCATTTGCACATTAAGATTCTGTTGAGACACTGCATATAGACATCCCTTATTCAACACAGCTTTCTGGTACTTGTGGTGCCACTGGAAGTTAGTTCACATACTCTAACGAACACTGTATGCAGACATCTATATCCTGTCCACATCTTTACCACCAGCAATCTCATTGGATACAATAATATTCCAGCCATATAGGAAGAGTGTAAAGTAAAATAAAGATACACCATCAACCAAATTTGCTATACCCTATCATCAAGGATTACCCTATTATTAACACTTCAAGGCTAGCTGAAAATTTGCAGATTTCCAAGGAGTAACACTTTAACCCTTTTATCCTCTCTTTATCCGATCAAATTACTGAAGTTGTTTTTAGCACAAAGGGTCTGCTCCCACTTTCTCTGGAACTCTATTTAAAGGAGCCAGCCAATTTAAACACAATAGTTTGCATAATGTTTGTCATGTTGTACTAATGTTAATGACCTGTGGGTTGAGGAAAAAGAAGTGAGTGAGCCTGACATAGCAAATCAAGTGTCAGTTCCATACCCTTCTACTGACCTGTTCACTGAGATGGAAACAGGGTCTGGCACAATTTGGGTCATTTTGTATACTTTGCATTTTTCTTTACTACCAAAAGGTTACCAATTGCAAATAGTGTTTATAAATATTGCTATATTGTTCAGATAGAAATACCTTTTCGATTCACAGTGTTATTTTTTACACTTTTTTGTGTCCCTTTTACCACAGTAAAAAAACTTTAACTGTCTCAATGGTATTGTGTAAGTTTCTTATTATTGGTCACAGTTGGTACAAATGACTGAACCCAGGGTGTCAGAGGTGACGGAGGATTTGCAGAGTCAGGGCAACCAGTGGGGTATAGATTCTATCAGCGGCCCTCACGAGGGTAGTGCTACACATAAAAAATAAATTAAAAATACTGTGTTGCTATGGGCAACTCTTCCATGAGAACTGTGTCAAAGTGATCTTGTGCTACTCGAATCTACAAAATAATGGTCGCTATATTCGTAATCCAGCAACATGTCATTAAGATGCATTGGCTGCAGAGGGCAGCCAATTGCTTCTAATGGTCACCATAACCAAACTAAGGTGTACCCAGTATTACTAAGCATTCTCAACAATTTAACTTGACGTATGTTCACAAATCACAATCTGTGATACTGTAGAACAAATAAATGGGTTATCATATTCATAATGATACAGGAAAATTCTGTGGCACACCTTATTATATCCAAAAGAGGAAATGGATATAATCCAATGATTTTCAGACGAGTCATAAAATTGTGAATCTTTAAAAAAAATTCTGCAGGATCTGTTTTGCTCCTATTGCCAATGCTTTCTGCCAGATGAAGCTGTCGAAGGCTCACTGTGCTGCCACACAGAGAGGAAACCAGAAATGAGTATTAAGCCTTTTGGCTCAGTATATGCTTTTATAACCTATGAGTGGAAGTTATAAGAAAACAGGAAAGCACTAGTGATGAGCCGAACACCCCCGGGTTCGGTTCGCACCAGAACCCGCGAACGGACCGAAAGTTCGCACGAACATTAGAACCCTATAAATACAATGGATGCGAACGTTCGAATTCTAAAGTGCTAATTATAACGACTATTATCCATGTTATTGTCCTAAACAGAGTTTGGGAACCCGGGTTCTGCACCAGGGGACATGTATCAATGCAAAAAGAAGTTTTAAAAACGGCCGTTTTTCGGGAGCAGTCATTTTAATGATGCATAAAGTGAAAAAAAAAAAGTCAAATATTCCTTTAAATATTGTACCTGGGGGGTGTCTAAAGTATGCCTGTGAAGTGCCACGTGTTTCCCGTGTTTAGAACTGTCCCTGCACAAAATTATATTTCTAAAGGAAAAAAAAGCCATTTAAAACTGCTTGCGGCTTTAATGTAATGTCTGGTCCCGGTAATATGGATGAAAATCTTTAAGAAAAATGGCATAGCTACCCCATCACCCCCCCCCCCCACCCCAGCCCATTACCAGTCCCTTCGGGTCTTGTATGGATATTAAGGGGAACCCCGCACACAAAATAAAAAAGGCCCTATATACTCTGAACAGCCGTATACAGGCGGTGCATACAAGACAGGGACTGTAGGTTTGTTCTTATGTAGAATCTGTTTGTAATTTTGAACAGCTACATTGTTTAAGTGTAGCTCCAGCCCAAATACCTATTTTTAAGCTTTTTGGAAAACATAGGGAAGGGTTATCACCCCTGTAACATTTGTTTTGCTGTCTGTGCCCCTGTTCAGAACATTTCACCTCACTTTGCGTCCCAATGACAACTGTTTTTGAAATGTGGTGTTTTTATTGAAACAAGGATTGGTGATAAAGCATCAGTAGAGGGGAGACACCTTTCTCCCATATTAATTCTTACAGGAGAGAATTTTCCTTCCAAGGGGTAGATTTCCTCTCACTTCCTGTTGTCTTCTTCTGTTTGCAAGTAGTAGTCGTTTGTAAGTTGGATGTTTGAAAGTAGGGACCTGCCGTATATACTCTGCAGAAATTGGCCCCTTAGGTGTTGGTGTTGGCACAACACTGTAAGCACTCACAGTTACTCTTGGTGGGTGCTGGAACGCCCTGCTGTCAACTATTATATCAGGAATTGTAATAACATATAATTGTTGAACAGTGGTAGTAAAAATTGGGCCTTTGATGGTGGTGCTGGTGCCACAACACTGTAAGGCCTGACAGTGACTCTTGGTGGGCGCAGCAATGGGCCCTGCTGTGAATTATTAGATCAATAATTATAATTGCATGCCCCTGTTGAACAGGGGCTGAAAAATTGGGCCTTTGGTGGTGGTGGTGGTGGTGGTGTTGACACAACACTGTAAGGCCTGACAGTTACTCTTGGTGGGCGCAGCAATGGGCCCTGCTGTGAATTATTAGATCAATAATTATAATTGCATGCCCCTGTTGAACAGGGGCTGAAAAATTGGGCCTTAGGCACTGGTGGCACAACACTGCAACCCCTCACAGATACTGTACTTGGAGCACAGCAATGAGGCCTGTTGCAAAGTATTGCATCAAAAATTGTAATTACACGCCCCTGTTAAACAGGGGCTGAAAAATTGGGCCTTAGCCACTGGTGGCGGCACCCATAAACCAAAATGATCTTCCAAGCTATCATCATTAATCGGATCATTGAGGAGGAGGAGGAGGATAGCCAGTCAACATAACAGCACAGGCACTCAGCATCAGCATCAGTCTTGAAGGGATGTGACATTTTAAAATCAATTAGTCTGTTATATCAGCATCAGGTGTGTGGTAGCTGGTGGTGATCCAAGACTGGTTCATCTTGATGAAAGTCAGTCGATCAACCGAGTCGGTGGACAGGCGCACCCTGTGATCCGTGACAAATCCTCCAGCAGCACTGAATGTGCGTTCTGAAAGAACGCTGGATGCAGGACAGGCCAGTAGCTCAATTGCATACTGTGCAAGCTCTGGCCAGTGATCCATCCTCAAGACCCAGTAAGCCAGAGGATTTTCGGTGGGGAAGGTGTCCAAGTCTGACCTTGCCCCTAGGTATTCCTGCACCATGTATATCAGACGCTGGCGATGGTTGCTGGAACCGATCATACTTTGGGGCTGCGGACTAAAGAATTGTCTGAACGCATCGGTCAGACGGCCACCTTCCCCACCGCTCCTTCTTTGACTGCCCGAAGCCTCAGCAACTCGTTGTCCAGGACCAGGAGTTTGTAACCTCCCAGTCTCTGGGAACGCGTTGCACAGACCTTTCTGCAAGGCCTCCCGGAGTTGTCTCATCCTCTGCTCCCTCTGCGACGGTAACATAAGGTCCGCAACCTTACCCTTGTACCAAGGAGAGTAGCCAGCCAGTAATGGTCCCTCTCCTTGATCCGAAGAATACGAGGATCCTTCCGCAGACTTTGCGGGATCAGGGAGGCCATGCAGCGTAGGTTAGCTGAGGCATTCAGTCCGGAGTCCTCTGGGTCACTAAGGACGACATGATCCGCAGCCACCTCCTCCCAGCCACGTACAAGTCCACTGGTTTCTTGGGACTGTAAATCATCCCTAAAAGACTGCTGCTGATGATGCTGAGTGCCAGCCTCCACCTCCATGCTGACACAATCCTCCTCCTCCTCCTCTTCCTGTGCGATGGGTGGGACAGAAGGAACACTGTCTGGGTAAAGGGGGCCTTGAGAGGCAAGGAAGTCCTCCTCTTCCTGCCTCTGTTCTGCCTCAAGTGCCCTGTCTAGGGATAAGCTTCGTGTTCGAGTCGAACATACGTTCGACTCGAACATCGGCTGTTCGATCGTTCGACGAAGATCGAACAATTTGGGCCGTTCGCGCCAAATTCGAGTGACGCGAACGGCCCACAATGCACTACGCCATCGCAGTGTCATCCAGGCGCTGTGATTGGCCAAGCATGCACTGTGACCCCGCATGCTTGGCCAATCACAGCGCCGGCAGTGAGGAGAGCAATGATTGGCCACAGGCAGGATGCCTGTGGCCAATTATTGCTGAGGGTGTTTAGTACACGCCCCACACTATAAAAGGCCGCCAGCACGGCGGCCTAGTGTAGTGTGTTCCGGAGCAGGGAAAGAGAAGCATAGGCAGGGACAGTGACATTTATTTCTTTCTTGCTTAACCTGGATTCCTTTAGTTTAGGGAAAGAGAAGGATAGGTAGGGAGAGTGTCAGTTTCTTTCACTGTGCGAATCCTTGTTTCTAGGGACAAAGAAGGAAAGTGAGGGGAATTCTCCTTGTGCTATAGTGTGCTTTAAAAAAACATTTTTTCTAGGGACAGAAAACTCTAGGTAGGGAGAGTGTCAGTTTCTTTCACTGTGCGAATCCTTGTTTCTAGGGACAAAGAAGGAAAGTGAGGGGAATTCTCCTTGTGCTATAGTGTGCTTTAAAAAAACATTTTTTCTAGGGACAGAAAACTCTAGGTAGGGAGAGTGTCAGTTTCTTTCACTGTGCGAATCCTTGTTTCTAGGGACAGGGAAGGACAGTGAGTGAATTCTCCTTGTGCTATAGTGTGCTTTAAAAAAACATTTTTTCTAGGGACAGAAAACTCTAGGTAGGGAGAGTGTCAGTTTCTTTCACTGTGCGAATCCTTGTTTCTAGGGACAAAGAAGGAAAGTGAGGGGAATTCTCCTTGTGCTATAGTGTGCTTTAAAAAAACATTTTTTCTAGGGACAGAAAACTCTAGGTAGGGAGAGTGTCAGTTTCTTTCACTGTGCGAATCCTTGTTTCTAGGGACAGGGAAGGACAGTGAGTGAATTCTCCTTGTGCTATAGTGTGCTTTAAAAAAACATTTTTTCTAGGGACAGAAAACTCTAGGTAGGGAGAGTGTCAGTTTCTTTCACTGTGCGAATCCTTGTTTCTAGGGACAAAGAAGGAAAGTGAGGGGAATTCTCCTTGTGCTATAGTGTGCTTTAAAAAAACATTTTTTCTAGGGACAGAAAACTCTAGGTAGGGAGAGTGTCAGTTTCTTTCACTGTGCGAATCCTTGTTTCTAGGGACAGGGAAGGACAGTGAGTGAATTCTCCTTGTGCTATAGTGTGCTTTAAAAAAACATTTTTTCTAGGGACAGAAAACTCTAGGTAGGGAGAGTGTCAGTTTCTTTCACTGTGCGAATCCTTGTTTCTAGGGACAGGGAAGGACAGTGAGTGAATTCTCCTTGTGCTATAGTGTGCTTTAAAAAAACATTTTTTCTAGGGACAGAAAACTCTAGGTAGGGAGAGTGTCAGTTTCTTTCACTGTGCGAATCCTTGTTTCTAGGGACAAAGAAGGAAAGTGAGGGGAATTCTCCTTGTGCTATAGTGTGCTTTAAAAAAACATTTTTTCTAGGGACAGAAAACTCTAGGTAGGGAGAGTGTCAGTTTCTTTCACTGTGCGATTCCTTGTTTCTAGGGACAGGGAAGGACAGTGAGTGAATTCTCCTTGTGCTATAGTGTGCTTTAAAAAAACATTTTTTCTAGGGACAGAAAACTCTAGGTAGGGAGAGTGTCAGTGTCTTTTACTGTGCAAATCCTTGTTTCTAGGGACAAAGAAGGAAAGTGAGGGGAATTCTCCTGGTGCTATAGTGTGCTTTAAAAAAACATTTTTTCTAGGGACAGAAAACTCTAGGTAGGGAGAGTGTCAGTTTCTTTCACTGTGCGATTCCTTGTTTCTAGGGACAGGGATGGACAGTGAGTGAATTCTCCTTGTGCTATAGTGTGCTTTAAAAAAACATTTTTTTCTAGGGACAGAAAACTCTAGGTAGGGAGAGTGTCAGTTTCTTTCACTGTGCGAATCCTTGTTTCTAGGGACAAAGAAGGAAAGTGAGGGGAATTCTCCTTGTGCTATAGTGTGCTTTAAAAAAACATTTTTTCTAGGGACAGAAAACTCTAGGTAGGGAGAGTGTCAGTTTCTTTCACTGTGCGAATCCTTGTTTGTAGGGACAGGGAAGGACAGTGAGTGAATTCTCCTTGTGCTATAGTGTGCTTTAAAAAAACATTTTTTCTAGGGACAGAAAACTCTAGGTAGGGAGAGTGTCAGTTTCTTTCACTGTGCGAATCCTTGTTTCTAGGGACAAAGAAGGAAAGTGAGGGGAATTCTCCTTGTGCTATAGTGTGCTTTAAAAAAACATTTTTTCTAGGGACAGAAAACTCTAGGTAGGGAGAGTGTCAGTTTCTTTCACTGTGCGAATCCTTGTTTCTAGGGACAAAGAAGGAAAGTGAGGGGAATTCTCCTTGTGCTATAGTGTGCTTTAAAAAAACATTTTTTCTAGGGACAGAAAACTCTAGGTAGGGAGAGTGTCAGTTTCTTTCACTGTGCGAATCCTTGTTTCTAGGGACAGGGAAGGACAGTGAGTGAATTCTCCTTGTGCTATAGTGTGCTTTAAAAAAACATTTTTTCTAGGGACAGAAAACTCTAGGTAGGGAGAGTGTCAGTTTCTTTCACTGTGCGAATCCTTGTTTCTAGGGACAAAGAAGGAAAGTGAGGGTAATTCTCCTTGTGCTATAGTGTGCTTTAAAAAAACATTTTTTCTAGGGACAGAAAACTCTAGGTAGGGAGAGTGTCAGTTTCTTTCACTGTGCGAATCCTTGTTTGTAGGGACAGGGAAGGACAGTGAGTGAATTCTCCTTGTGCTATAGTGTGCTTTAAAAAAACATTTTTTCTAGGGACAGAAAACTCTAGGTAGGGAGAGTGTCAGTTTCTTTCACTGTGCGAATCCTTGTTTCTAGGGACAAAGAAGGAAAGTGAGGGGAATTCTCCTTGTGCTATAGTGTGCTTTAAAAAAACATTTTTTCTAGGGACAGAAAACTCTAGGTAGGGAGAGTGTCAGTTTCTTTCACTGTGCGAATCCTTGTTTCTAGGGACAGGGAAGGACAGTGAGTGAATTCTCCTTGTGCTATAGTGTGCTTTAAAAAAACATTTTTTCTAGGGACAGAAAACTCTAGGTAGGGAGAGTGTCAGTTTCTTTCACTGTGCGAACCCTTGTTTCTAGGGACAAAGAAGGAAAGTGAGGGGAATTCTCCTTGTGCTATAGTGTGCTTTAAAAAAACATTTTTTCTAGGGACAGAAAACTCTAGGTAGGGAGAGTGTCAGTTTCTTTCACTGTGCGAATCCTTGTTTGTAGGGACAGGGAAGGACAGTGAGTGAATTCTCCTTGTGCTATAGTGTGCTTTAAAAAAACATTTTTTCTAGGGACAGAAAACTCTAGGTAGGGAGAGTGTCAGTTTCTTTCACTGTGCGAATCCTTGTTTCTAGGGACAAAGAAGGAAAGTGAGGGGAATTCTCCTTGTGCTATAGTGTGCTTTAAAAAAACATTTTTTCTAGGGACAGAAAACTCTAGGTAGGGAGAGTGTCAGTTTCTTTCACTGTGCGAATCCTTGTTTCTAGGGACAGGGAAGGACAGTGAGTGAATTCTCCTTGTGCTATAGTGTGCTTTAAAAAAACATTTTTTCTAGGGACAGAAAACTCTAGGTAGGGAGAGTGTCAGTTTCTTTCACTGTGCGAATCCTTGTTTCTAGGGACAAAGAAGGAAAGTGAGGGGAATTCTCCTTGTGCTATAGTGTGCTTTAAAAAAACATTTTTTCTAGGGACAGAAAACTCTAGGTAGGGAGAGTGTCAGTTTCTTTCACTGTGCGAATCCTTGTTTCTAGGGACAAAGAAGGAAAGTGAGGGGAATTCTCCTTGTGCTATAGTGTGCTTTAAAAAAAACATTTTTTCTAGGGACAGAAAACTCTAGGTAGGGAGAGTGTCAGTTTCTTTCACTGTGCGAATCCTTGTTTCTAGGGACAGGGAAGGACAGTGAGTGAATTCTCCTTGTGCTATAGTGTGCTTTAAAAAAACATTTTTTCTAGGGACAGAAAACTCTAGGTAGGGAGAGTGTCAGTGTCTTTTACTGTGCGAATCCTTGTTTCTAGGGACAAAGAAGGAAAGTGAGGGGAATTCTCCTTGTGCTATAGTGTGCTTTAAAAAAACATTTTTTCTAGGGACAGAAAACTCTAGGTAGGGAGAGTGTCAGTTTCTTTCACTGTGCGAATCCTTGTTTCTAGGGACAGGGAAGGACAGTGAGGGAAATTCTCCTTGTGCTATAGTGTGCTAAAGCATTCCTCATCAACCATCTTTGAAATCCTTGTTTTTTTGACAGTCAGGGAAATTGTCGTTGTGCTATTCTGTGCAAAAGCAATCATCCTCAACCATATTTAGAAATCCTTAAGTAAAGGGACAGAGAAGGACACCTGAAGGTAGCCCTTATTGCTTTTTTCCCATCTCCCTGCAGGCCATCTATTAGAATGTCTGGAAGGCAAACAAGGAGAGGCAGACAGTCAGGAGGCAATAAAAGAGGGCAAGCAGGCTCTGTGTCTGGGGGCAACAGTGCTGGTCGTGGACGCGGTGCATTGTCATCAGCACATGGCCATGGGACACGCTTGTCCTTCTTTTCGGCAGCTGGACATGTTGAGCCACATCATGCCGAAGACTTGGTAGAGTGGATGACCAAGCCCTCCTCCTCCTCATCCTCTCTCACCCAGGCTCAGGGTACTGGCAAAGCAGCTGCCAAAGCGTCCTCTTCCCTGGTATCAATGTCAGACTCATCATCAGTCACTCCTTCCCTAGACCCACCATGTCCTCCTCCTGAGGAGTCCCCCGAACTGTTTGAGCACAGTGTTGGGTACATGCTCCAGGAGGATGCCCAGCGTTTCGATGGGTCTGATGATGAAACCCAGCTACAGGAAGGCAGTAGCGTGAGAGCAGACAGAGGGGATGCTCAAGAAGGACACCAATCTGGCAGTCATGTTCCAGCAGCTGCAGCATACTGCCAGATTGGCTCCAGTGATGAGGAGGGAGGGGATGATGAGGTCACTGACTCCACGTGGGTGCCTAATAGTAGAGAGGAGGAGGAGGAGGATGAGGAGGAGGCACATCTCCAACGAGGCAGGATGCCCTTTGGTGGCCAGCGTAAGGGCAGTACACCGACGGAATCACACCGCAGAGCTCCGCCTGTGCAGGGCGCTGCCTCTGCCCGTCATTCAAAAAGTTCCTTGGTGTGGGCCTTTTTTGAGGCTAGTGCATCAGATCGCACAGCTGCTGTTTGCAACATATGTCTCAAGCGTATATCGCGTGGCCAAAACATCAGCCGCTTGGGTACCACATGCCTGACCAGACATATGTTGACCTGCCATGCAGCTCGTTGGCAAGCCTACCTCAAAGACCCACACCAAAGAACAAAGCGGACCTCTCCTTGCACCGCATCAGCTGGGATCTCCAACCCCACTATAACTTCAGTCCTCTCTGAAACATGCACTGAGAGGAATGAAGGTGTAGAATTAGGTGTGTCACAGCCAAGTACTTGCGGCCACTCTGCTAGCAGTACACCGACGTCCGATTCTAACAGGCAAATTTCCCTGCCCCAGCTGCTGGACCGTCGAAAGAAGTTCACTCCCAGCCATCCACATGCCCAGCGGTTGAATGCTAGCTTGGCTAAATTGCTAGCGCTTCAACTGCTGCCTTTTCAGTTGGTAGACTCGGCCCCCTTCCGTGAGTTTGTGCAATGTGCGGTTCCTCAGTGGCAGGTTCCCAAACGCCACTTTTTCTCACGGAAGGCTATTCCGGCTCTCTACCGGCATGTGGAAGGCAATGTCTTGGCCTCGCTGGACAGGGCGGTCAGCGGTAAGGTGCATATTACCGCTGACTCATGGTCCAGCAGGCATGGACAGGGTCGTTACCTTTCTTTCACGGCCCATTGGGTCACTCTTTTGGCAGCTGGGAAGGATGCAGGACAAGGTGCAGTAGTGTTGGAGGTTGTTCCACCGCCACGCCTCCAAAATGCTACTACTGGTTGTGACACACCTCTCTCCTCCACCCCCTCCTCTTCTTCTTCCTCCATGGCCTCTTCCTGTGGTTTGTCCTATGAACCAGCGGTGCTCCGTAGCCGTTCACGGGGCTACGCAAGTACGCAGGCAAAAAGATGCCATGCCGTGCTTGCGCTGGTGTGTTTGGGGGACAGAAGCCACACTGGGGCAGAGGTCCTGTCTGCTCTGCAGGGCCAGGCCGAGAGGTGGTTGACGCCACGCCAGCTTAAGCCAGGAATGGTGGTTTGCGACAATGGCACCAACCTCCTCTCCGCCCTCCGACAGGGACAACTGACCCATGTGCCCTGTGTGGCTCACGTCCTTAACCTGGTGGTGCAGCGGTTCTTGGGCAGGTACCCGGGCTTACAGGATGTCCTGAGGCAGGCCAGGAAAGTCTGTGTGCATTCCGAAGATCTTATAATGCCAGTGCTCGCCTGGCTGAGCTGCAAAAGGAGTTGAACCTGCCCAAGAACCGCCTTATATGTGACATGCCCACCAGGTGGAACTCAACGTTGGCCATGCTGCAGCGGCTGCACACGCAGCAGAGGGCCATCAATGAGTACCTGTGCGACTACGGCACCAGGACAGGGTCAGGGGACCTTGGTTTTTTTTCTCCACGCCAGTGGGGCATGATCAGGGATGCATGCACTGTCCTGGCACCATTTGAGGAGGCCACGAGGATGGTGAGCAGTGACAGTGCATGCATCAGTGACACTGTACCTCTTGTCCACCTGTTGGAGCACACGCTGCATGGAATAATGGACAGGGCACTTGAGGCAGAACAGAGGCAGGAAGAGGAGGACTTCCTTGCCTCTCAAGGCCCCCTTTACCCAGACAGTGTTCCTTCTGTCCCACCCATCGCACAGGAAGAGGAGGAGGAGGAGGAGGAGGAGGAGGAGGATTGTGTCAGCATGGAGGTGGAGGCTGGCACTCAGCATCATCAGCAGCAGTCTTTTAGGGATGATTTACAGTCCCAAGAAACCAGTGGACTTGTACGTGGCTGGGAGGAGGTGGCTGCGGATCATGTCGTCCTTAGTGACCCAGAGGACTCCGGAGCGAATGCCTCAGCAAACCTACGCTGCATGGCCTCCCTGATCCTGCAAAGTCTGCGGAAGGATCCTCGTATTCTTCGGATCAAGGAGAGGGACCATTACTGGCCGGCCACTCTCCTTGATCCACGGTACAAGGGTAAGGTTGCGGACCTTATGTTACCGTCGCAGAGGGAGCAGAGGATGAGACAACTCCGGGAGGCCTTGCAGAAAGGTCTGTGCAACGCGTTCCCAGAGACTGGGAGGTTACAAACTCCTGGTCCTGGACAACGAGTTGCTGAGGCTTCGGCCAGTCAAAGAAGGAGCGGTGGGGAAGGTGGCCGTCTGACCGATGCGTTCAGACAATTCTTTAGTCCGCAGCCCCAAAGTATGATCGGTTCCAGCAACCATCGCCAGCGTCTGATAAACATGGTGCAGGAATATCTAGGGGCAAGGTCAGACTTGGACACCTTCCCCACCGAAAATCCTCTGGCTTACTGGGTCTTGAGGATGGATCACTGGCCAGAGCTTGCACAGTATGCAATTGAGCTACTGGCCTGTCCTGCATCCAGCGTTCTTTCGGAACGCACATTCAGTGCTGCTGGAGGATTTGTCACGGATCACAGGGTGCGCCTGTCCACCGACTCGGTTGATCGACTGACTTTCATCAAGATGAACCAGTCTTGGATCACCACCAGCTACCACACACCTGATGCTGATATAACAGACTAATTGATTTTAACATGTCACATCCCTTCAAGACTGATGCTGATGCTGAGTGCCTGTGCTGTTATGTTGACTGGCTATCCTCCTCCTCCGAGTCCTCAATGATACGATTGATGATGATAGCTTGGAAGATCATTTTTGTTTATGGGTGCCGCCACCAGTGGCTAAGGCCCAATTTTTCAGCCCCTGTTTTACAGGGGAGTGTAATTACAATTTTTTTAGCAATAATTTGCCATAGGGCTCATTGCTGTGCTCCAAGTACAGTATCTGTGAGGGGTTGGAGTGTTGTGGCACCAGTGCCTAAGGCCCAATTTTTCAGCCCCTGTTTAACAGGGGCGTGTCATTACAATTCTTGAAGCAATACTTTGCAACAGGGCTCATTGCTGTGCTCCAAGTACAGTATCTGTGAGGGGTTGTAGTGTTGTGCCACCAGTGCCTAAGGCCCAATTTTTCAGCCCCTGTTCAACAGGGGCATGCAATTACAATTCTTGATCTAATAATTCACAGCAGGGCCCATTGCTGCACCCACCAAGAGTAACTCTGAGGGCTTACAGTGTTGTGGCAACGCCACCACCACCACCACCACGAAAGGCCCAATTTTTCAGCCCCTGTTCAAAAGGGGCATGTAATTACAATTCTTGATCTAATAATTCACAGCAGGGCCCATTCCTGCACCCACCAAGAGTAACTCTGAGGGCTTACAGTGTTGTGGCAACGCCACCACCACCACCACGAAAGGCCCAATTTTTCAGCCCCTGTTCAAAAGGGGCATGTAATTACAATTCTTGATCTAATAATTCACAGCAGGGCCCATTGCTGCACCCACCAAGAGTAACTCTGAGGGCTTACAGTGTTGTGGCAACGCCACCACCACCACCACCACGAAAGGCCCAATTTTTCAGCCCCTGTTCAAAAGGGGCATGTAATTACAATTCTTGATCTAATAATTCACAGCAGGGCCCATTCCTGCACCCACCAAGAGTAACTCTGAGGGCTTACAGTGTTGTGGCAACGCCACCACCACCACGAAAGGCCCAATTTTTCAGCCCCTGTTCAAAAGGGGCATGTAATTACAATTCTTGATCTAATAATTCACAGCAGGGCCCATTGCTGCACCCACCAAGAGTAACCCTGAGGGCTTACAGTGTTGTGGCAACGCCACCACCACCACGAAAGGCCCAATTTTTCAGCCCCTGTTCAAAAGGGGCATGTAATTACAATTCTTCATCTAATAATTCACAGCAGGGCCCATTGCTGCACCCACCAAGAGTAACTCTGAGGGCTTACAGTGTTGTGGCAACGCCACCACCACCACCACCACGAAAGGCCCAATTTTTCAGCCCCTGTTCAAAAGGGGCATGTAATTACAATTCTTGATCTAATAATTCACAGCAGGGCCCATTCCTGCACCCACCAAGAGTAACTCTGAGGGCTTACAGTGTTGTGGCAACACCACCACCAGCACCACCACCACGAAAGGCCCAATTTTTCAGCCCCTGTTCAACAGGGGCATGCAATTACAATTCTTGATCTAATAATTCACAGCAGGGCCCATTGCTGCACCCACCAAGAGTAACTGTCAGGGCTTACAGTGTTGTGGCACCAGCACCACCATCAAAGGCCCAATTTTTACTACCACTGTTCAACAATTATATGTAATTAAAATTCCTGATATAATAGTTGACAGCAGGGCGTTCCAGCACCAACCAAGAGTAACTGTGAGTGCTTACAGTGTTGTGCCAACACCAACAACTAAGGGGCCTATTTCTGCAGAGTATATACGGCAGGTCCCTACTTTCAAACATCCAACTTACAAACGACTCCTACTTGCAAACGCAAGAAGACAACAGGAAGTGAGAGGAAATCTACCACTAGGAAGGAAAATTCTCTCCTGTAAGAATAAATATGGGAGAAAGGTGTCTCCTCTGTACTGATGCTTTATCAGCAATCCTTGTTTCAAGAAAAACACCACATTTCAAAAACAGTTGTCATTGGGACGGAAAGTGAGGTGAAATGTTCTGAACAGGGGCACAGACAGCAAAACAAATGTTACAGGGGTGATAACCCTTACCTATGTTTTCCAAAAAGTTTAAAAATTGATTTTTGGGCTGGAGCTACACTTCAACAATGTACCTGTTCAAAATTACAAACAGATTCTACATAAGAACAAACCTACAGTCCCTGTCTTGTATGCACCGCCTGTATACGGCTGTTCAGAGTATATAGGGCCTTTTTTATTTTATGTGCGGGGTTCCCCTTAATATCCATACAAGACCCAAAGGGGCTGGTAATGGGCTGGGGTAGGGGGGGGGGTCATGGGGTAGCTATGCCATTTTTCTTAAAGAATTTCATCCATATTACCGGGACCAGACATTACATTAAAGCCGCAAGCAGTTTTAAATGGCTTTTTTTTCCTTTAGAAGTGTCATTTTGTGCAGGGACAGTTCTAAACACGGGAAACACGTGGCACTTCACAGGCATACTTTAGACACCCCCCAGGTACGATATTTAAAGGAATATTTGACTTTTTTTTTTCACTTTATGCATCATTAAAATGACTGCTCCCGAAAAACGAACGTTTTTAAAACTTCTTTTTGCATTGATACATGTCCCCTGGTGCAGAACCCGGGTTCCCAAACCCTTTTTAGGACAATAACATGCATAATAGTTGTTATAATTAGCACTTTAGAATTCGAACGTTCGCATCCATTGTATTTAATAGGGTTCTATTGTTCGTACGAACTTTCGGTCCGTTCGCGGGTTCTGGTGCGAACCGAACCCGGGGGTGTTCGGCTCATCACTAGCCCTGTCCATTATTCCACGCAGCGTGTGCTCCAACAGGTGGACAAGAGGTACAGTGTCACTGATGCATGCACTGTCACTGCTCACCATCCTCGTGGCCTCCTCAAATGGTGCCAGGACAGTGCATGCATCCCTGATCATGCCCCACTGGCGTGGTGAAAAAAACCGAGCTCCCCTGACCCTGTCCTGGTGCCGTAGTCCCACAGGTACTCATTGATGGCCCTCTGCTGCGTGTGCAGCCGCTGCAGCATGGCCAACGTTGAGTTCCACCTGGTGGGCATGTCACATATAAGGCGGTTCTTGGGCAGGTTCAACTCCTTTTGCAGCTCAGCCAGGCGAGCACTGGCATTATAAGATCTGCGGAAATGCACACAGACTTTCCTGGCCTGCCTCAGGACATCCTGTAAGCCCGGGTAACTGCCCAAGAACCGCTGCACCACCAGGTTAAGGACGTGAGCCATACAGGGCACATGGGTCAGTTGTCCCTGTCGGAGGGCGGAGAGGAGGTTGGTGCCATTGTCGCAAACCACCATTCCTGGCTTAAGCTGGCGTGGCGTCAACCACCTCTCGGCCTGCCCCTGCAGAGCAGACAGGACCTCTGCCCCAGTGTGGCTCCTGTCCCCCAAACACACCAGCGCAAGCACGGCATGGCATCTTTTTGCCTGCGTACTTGCGTAGCCCCTTGAACGCCTACGGAGCACCGCTGGTTCCGAGGACAAACCACAGGAAGAGGCCATGGAGGAAGAAGAAGAGGAGGGGGTGGAGGAGAGAGGTGTGTCACAACCAGTAGTAGCATTTTGGAGGCGTGGCGGTGGAACAACCTCCAACACTACTGCACCTTGTCCTGCATCCTTCCCAGCTGTCAAAAGAGTGACCCAATGGGCCGTGAAAGAAAGGTAACGTCCCTGTCCATGCCTGCTGGACCATGAGTCAGCGGTAATATGCACCTTACCGCTGACTGCCCTGTCCAGCGAGGCCAAGACATTGCCTTCCACATGCCTGTAGAGAGCCGGAATCGCCTTCCGTGAGAAAAAGTGGCGTTTGGGAACCTGCCACTGAGGAACCGCACATTGCACAAACTCACGGAAGGGGGCCGAGTCTACCAACTGAAAAGGCAGCAGTTGAAGCGCTAGCAATTTAGCCAAGCTAGCATTCAACCGCTGGGCATGTGGATGGTTGGGAGTGAACTTCTTTCGACGGTCCAGCAGCTGGGGCAGGGAAATTTGCCTGCTAGAATCGGACGTCGGTGTACTGCTAGCAGAGTGGCCGCAAGTACTTGGCTGTGACACACCTAATTCTACACCTTAATTCCTCTCAGTGCAGGTTTCAGAGAGGACTGAAGGTATAGTGGGGTTGGAGATCCCAGCTGATGCGGTGCAAGGAGAGGTCCGCTTTGTTCTTTGGTGTGGGTCTTTGAGGTAGGCTTGCCAACGAGCTGCATGGCAGGTCAACATATGTCTGGTCAGGCATGTGGTACCCAAGCGGCTGATGTTTTGGCCACGCGATATACGCTTGAGACATATGTTGCAAACAGCAGCTGTGCGATCTGATGCACTCGCCTCAAAAAAGGCCCACACCAAAGAACTTTTTGAATGACGGGCAGAGGCAGCGCCCTGCACAGGCGGAGCTCTGCGGTGTGATTCCGTCGGTGTGCTGCCCATACGCTGGCCACCCAAGGGCATCCTGCCTCGTTGGAGATGTGCCTCCTCCTCATCCTCCTCCTCCTCCTCTCTCCTATTAGGCACCCACATGGAGTCAGTGACCTCATCATCCCCTCCCTCCTCATCACTGGAGCCAATCTGGTAGTATGCTGCAGCTGCTGGAGCATGACTGCCAGATTGGTGTCCTTCTTGAGCATCCCCTCTCTCTGCTCTCACGCTACTGCCTTCCTCTAGCTGGGTATCATCATCAGATCCTTCGAAACGCTGGGCATCCTCCTGGAGCATGTACCCAACACTGTGCTCAAACAGTTCGGGGGACTCCTCAGGAGGAGGACATGGTGGGTCTAGGGAAGGAGTGACTAATGATGACATTGATACCAGAGAAGAGGACGCTTTGGCAGCTGCTTTGCCAGTACCCTGAGCCTGGGTGAGAGAGGATGAGGAGGATGAGGTGGGCTTGGTCATCCACTCTACCAAGTCTTCGGCATGATGTGGCTCAACATGTCCAGCTGCCGAAAAGAAGGACAAGCGTGTCCCATGGCCATGTGCTGATGACAATGCACCGCGTCCACGACCAGCACTGTTGCCCCCAGACACAGAGCCTGCTTGCCCTCTTTTTTTGCCTCCTGACTGTCTGCCTCTCCTTGTTTGCCTTCCAGACATTTTAATGGATGGCCTGCAGGGAGATGGGAAAAACAGCAATAAGGGCTACCTTCAGGTGTATACTGTGCAGGAGGCTTAGCAACGAAGACACTGACACTGTCCCCTGCCTATCCTTCTCTGTCCCTAAACACAAGGATTTGCAATATGCTTCAGCAAGATTGGTTTAGCACAGAATAGCACACTGACAGTTTCCCTCACTGTCCTTCTCTGTCCCTACAAACAAGGTTTAGCACAGAATAGCACACTGATAGTTTCCCCGCGTGTCCTTCTCTGTCCCTAAACTCAAGGATTTAAAACATGGTTCAGCAAGATTGGTTTAGCACAGAATAGCACACTGACACTTTCCCTCACTGTCCTTCTCTGTCCCTACAAACAAGATTTAGCACAGAATAGCACACTGATAGTTTCCCCGCGTGTCCTTCTCTGTCCCTAAACTCAAGGATTTCAAATATGGTTCAGCAAGATTGGTTTAGCACAGAATAGCACACTGATAGTTTCCCTCACTGTCCTTCTCTGTCCCTACAAACAAGATTTAGCACAGAATAGCACACTGATAGTTTCCACGAGTGTCCTTCTCTGTCCCTAAACTCAAGGATTTCAAATACGGTTCAGCAAGATTGGTTTAGAACAGAATAGCACACTGACAGTTTCCCTCACTGTCCTTCTCTGTCCCTACAAACAAGGATTAGCACAGAATAGCACACTGACACTTTCCCTCACTATCCTTCTCTGTCCCTACAAACAAGGTTTAGCACAGAATAGCACACTGACACTTTCCCTCACTGTCCTTCTCTGGCCCTACAAACAAGGTTTAGCACAGAATGACACACTGACACTCTCCCTACCTATCCTTCTCTGTCCCTAAACACAAGGAATCCAGGATTAGTAAAGGAAAAAAATGACACTGTCCCTGCCTATGCTTCTCTTTCCCTGCTCCGGAACACACTACACAAGGCCGCTGCGCTGGCGGCCTTTTATAGTGTGGGGCGTGTACTAAACCCCCTCAGCAATAATTGGCCACAGGCATCCTGCCTGTGGCCAATCATTGCTCTCCTCACTGCCGGCGCTGTGATTGGCCAAGCATGCGGGGTCACAGTGCATGCTTGGCCAATCACAGCGCCTGGATGACACTGCGATAGCGTAGTGCATTGTGGGCCGTTCGCGTCACTCGAATTTGGCGCGAACGGCCCAAATCGTTCGATCTTCGTCGAACGATCGAACAGCCGATGTTCGAGTCGAACGTATGTTCGACTCGAACACGAAGCTCATCCCTAGAAAGCACGCACTGGCATAGTGTAACAAATCTTATAATAATAATGTACACACAGAGTAAAATCCTTGCATAGTTTCTATGTAGGTAGTGTAGCGATACCCCCAACTTAAGAGAGCCGCTGGTATTGTTTCGGGCCCTGTACACAGCACTGCCAACCCCCGGAAATCTACTCGACCCTCCCCTGGCACAGTTAGTCTAGGGAATGATAGACTGGTAATGTCTCTGCGATTGTCTATGACTCAGCCCCACAATAAAGCAAACAGTAATACAGTATAGTAATTGACACTGATACCAGAGTTCTTAACTATAGCAACTTTACTGTTGTATAAAAGGTAGGTAGAAATACAGTACATAACAACACATGCAGAGCCCTGCAAAATTAATGACACTTAGCAATACTGTATAAAATATATTAGCACACCACGCTGCAGCTATCCTCCCCGTGAGCAATATGGTGCCCAATAATGTTCTACGCTACCCAGTCAGGCCTGACTCAAAGTAATATAAAGTCTTAGGGTGAAGAATCTTCGCATGCAAGGAAACGGTGGTGCACATCAGGAACAATAATTATAATCCAACGGGACAGTGTCTCAGCAAAGTAACAACTCCCAGGAGACTATCAAACTCAGTTCTGGAAATAGTCTCCTGCTAGGATAGTTGGTATAGCACTAAGGGCCAAGGCAGTCAGTTGGCCTAAACAAAGTACTTGGCTATAA
Source organism: Rana muscosa (assembly GCA_029206835.1). Classification (NCBI taxonomy): domain Eukaryota; kingdom Metazoa; phylum Chordata; class Amphibia; order Anura; family Ranidae; genus Rana; species Rana muscosa. Next base: position 18,436,199 of record CM055124.1, on the reverse strand, counting down.
CTTTGAGCAAGTGCTCTCTCACCACACCGGACTCAGTCACCGTCCGTAACTTCCACCACTGTGTATCCGCACACAGGGTCTGCGATAGCCGGGTCTTCGGTCCTCCTGATGTCAGTGAGAAACGAATGGAGATCAGGTGCCACACAAGCTCCGCAGTGGAGTTGAAGGCTCTTTGGAAGTGCGCAAGGCCCAGGCTTCAGGCCTCGCACCAGCAGCAAGTCCGCACAGGGGATCCTCTTGCTAGAAGGGCAGCATCCAAAGAGGCCGAGCTCCACCTCCGCTTCACCTTTATAGCCCACCCCATGAGTCTCTGCTGTTGTCAATGCACCTTGGGTGCTCAACGGGGTTCTGGGTATCGTAGTCCTGGATCCTTAAAGGAGATCCCCGCTACACACTCCCCCCACTTAGACTCTTTGGTCCCCAAAGATAGTACTAACAAAAGGTACGTACAACATCAGTTAAAGCTGTAAGTGATGTCGGCAGAGGAAGTTCCCACCAAAAACAAGGAGGGGAATTACCCTGCCCACAGGTCACATTGTCAGAAGTGACCTGCCTAGCTGTGCCAGAGGGTGAGTTGGGGTTGCCCTCCACCAAATGAACAGTGGAGGGGTCAGGGTTTTCTACACTCCTCCTGGCTGTTATCACAGTGTCCTCTGAACTCTCCCCCATTTGGGTGTAAGTCAACATCCGTGGAGGAAGTATGGTTCTTTTCATTCTCTGTTCCCTTGGAATCTCTGGTTCAGTCATTGTAGGTTCCTTCCCTGGAACAGATGTAGAAGCCTCCATAGTCTCTGGAGCATTCAGCTCAGATGCAGGAAGATACATAGATTCTCTTGGGGATCCTCTGCAGGGAGTGAGTCAAAGGCATCTTCCCATGTGTCTGACAGAGGGCTGGACAGGATAAACTCTGTGGCTTCTGCGTTCAGTGTACTGTCTATGGTGCTTTCAGAAGATGGGAGATCTATGGAAGAAGGTACAGGGTCCTGGGAAGGCCACAGCCACTCAAGCTCCTCTCTCTCATCCTCACTGGGTTCAGAGACATCCATTCCTCCAGATTGAGATGTCTGAGACCGGGTATTTGACCTAGGAGTATCCAGGATGGAAGTTGGCTCAGGGGAATCCTTTACAGGGGGTATCCGAACTGCCTCAGAAAGTGGAAGTAGATGATTTCTGTGCCAGGTCTTCAGTGGCCCCATTTTTCCCTCCGGCTTCAATTGGTAAACTGGTAGATCAGGTATCTTCTTGCAGATGACATAGGGTTCAGGTCTCCATCTGTCTGCCAACTTATGCTTCCCAGGGACCCCCAAGTTTCACAGCAGCACTCTATCTCCAGGTTGCAAGTCCTGAATCCTTACTTTCAAGTCAAAGTTTCATTTGTTACGAGCTCCCCTTTGATCCGAGGCTGCTTGGGCCTGTTCATAGGCCAACTTCAAACTTTGCCTCAGCCTATCCACGTATCCCTTATGGGATGTGGCTGAGGTGTGATCTATGGAGGTGCCAAAGGCCAGGTCTATGGGTAGTCTTGCCTCTCTTCCAAACATAAGTCTATAGGGAGAGTACCCTGTGGCATCACTTGTTATACTGTTATAAGCATGCACAATTGCTGCTATTTGCTTAGTCCAGTGCTGTTTCTTTTCGCTGCTTAGAGTCCCTAGTATGTTTAGTAGGGTTCTGTTAAACCTCTCTTGCTGTGCATCCCCTTGTGGATGGTAGGGAGTGGTCCGAGTCTTCTTAAACCCTAAGGAGTCCAAGAGTTTCCGGATCAGCCTACTCTCGAAGTCCCTCCCTTGATCCGAGTGAAGGCGTTGCGGTAGCCCGTAGTGCACAAAGTATTTCTCCATGAGTACCTTGGCCACGGTGGAAGCCTTTTGGTCTTTGGTTGGGAAGGCCTGGGCATACCGAGTGAAATGATCGGTTACCACCAGAACATTTCCTAGTCCACTCAAGTTGGGTTCAAGGCAGAGAAAATCAATGCATACCAAATCCAATGGACCTTGACTTTGTAGATGGCCCATTGGGGTAGCTTGATGGGGTAGAGTCTTTCGTTGGATGCAGCGTACACAGGAGTGGTAGTATGCCTCCACTTCAGCCCTCATACAAGGCCAGTAGAACCGACTCCTGATAAGTTGAAAAGTTCTTTCAGCTCCCAGGTGACCATGGTTATCGTGTAGGGCAGTGTTTCTCAACTCCAGTCCTCAAGGCGCCCCAACAGGTCATGTTTTCAGGCTCTCCATTGTTTTGCACAGGTTATTTGATCAGTTTAACTGCTTTAGTAATTCCCACAGCTGTTTCATCTGAGGGAAATCCTGAAAACATGACCTGTTGGGGCGCCTTGAGGACTGGAATTGAGAAACACTGGTGTAGGGCCACTAAGACAGTCTCTCTGTGCTTCTCGGGCAGAAATAGTTGCCATTTGTCCTCCAGGTCATCAGAGGGGCCCCTTCGGTAGACCACCCCTTGATGCACCTGTAGCCTGTCCCACTCTTTCCGAGGCAGGCGGGCCTCCTTCGGAGGATGATGCAGAAGTTTGTCTGGATCTTGATCTTCCAGGGCTTCCAGGACCAATTTCCCAAGGGGGTCTTCCAGTTGGTCACATCGCAGCTCCTTCTTGGACAGCTTTGGCAAGTCATCTTCTTCTATTTGAGTCACACCGCAGTATTGTTTGGATACTCCTACTACTGTGACTCCTATCTCTTCTGCTCTGGATCCACCACTGGCTTGGAGTTCAGCTCCTTGACAGAGAGCCCGCACTCCATCTGGCGTCACTTGAGTCCAGTCTTCTGTACTGCCGGTGGGAGTATGAGACCTTCTAGACAGGGCATCCGCATCTCGGTTTCCAGCTCCAGGTCTGTATTTCAGGCTGAAATTGAATCCACAGAGTGCAGTCAGCCATCGGTGGTCAGTGGCATCCAGCTTTGCCGTGGTGAAGAGATAAGTGAGGGGGTTGTTATCAGTTTTCACGATAAATTCTACTCCATACAGGTAGTCTTTTAATTTATCTACCACAGCCCACTTGAGGGCCAAGAACTCCAACTTGTGGGTAGGATAGTTCTTCTCAGCTAGGGTTAGGCTCCTGATCACGTAGGCAACGGGGCGTAGTTGCCCTTCATGCTCCTGGTAAAGCACCCCTCCCAGACCATCGTGACTGGCATCCACATGGAGTTCATATGGCTTTTTTGTGTCTGCATAGGCCAAGACAGGGGCAGTGGTCAAGCTCTTCTTCAGCATTTGGAAGACCTCCTCACACTTCCCATTCCACTGATTTTCAACCGACTCCCCCGGCTTCCTCGGGCTCAAGTCATCCTCTTCTCCCTCTGTCTTCAACAGTTCGTTTAGGGGTCTGGCAACTCATGTGAACCCTTCCACGAACCTCCGATAGTATGAGCAGAATCCCAAGAAGGACCTGAGTTCCATCACAGTGGTGGGCTGTGGCCAGGAGGTGACTGCGTCCAGCTTCTCTGGGTCTGTGGCTACCCCCTCTTCGGACACTATGTGTCCCAGGTAGTGGACTGACGACTGGTAGAACTGGCATTTCTCTGGTGAAAGCTTGAGTCCCTCGTCACTAAGTCTTTTCAAGACTTTTTCCAGTCTCTCTTCATGCTCCTCTAGAGTTTTCCCAAAGACAATGATATCATCTAGGTAAACTAGAACTTCTATAAGGTTCATGTCTCCCACGGTTTTCTCCATCAGGTGCGGAAAAGTGTCAGGGGCTCCAGACAGGCCTTGGGGCATCCGGTCAAATTCGAAGAACCCCACAGGGGTTATGAAGGCAGTCTTCTCCTTATCTTCCGGATGCATCAGGATCTGGTAGTATCCGCTCTTAAGGTCCATGATGCTGAACCACTTAGCTCCAGACAAACTCTGTAGGGCATCCTCTATCCTCGGGGTGGTATACTGGTCGGGTATCGTTCTTCTGTTGAGGGTCCTGTAATCTATACATAGACTCAGTGACCCATTCTTTTTCCTGACCACCACGATCGGGGAGGCATAGGGGCTTCTGGACTCCCGGATAACACCGGTTCACTTGAGCTCGGCGAGCTGTTCTCTCAGATCTTCTAGATCGGCTAGGGGAACCCACCTGACCCTCTCTCTGAAGGGCTTGTCTTCCCGGAGGCAGATTCGATGAGTGTCACTCTTCGCACACCCCACATCGAACTCATCTTTAGAGAAGATCTTCCTCCATCTGATCAACTGGGCCTTTGCCCTCTCCTTCCAGGCCCTTGGCAGGTTCGGGTTTTCCATGCAGAGCTTCTCCCATGTGGTGCTTTCTCCCTCTGTCTTCTCCACATCTGACAAGACAACTGGGGCAGCTTGGCTCACCTGGCCCAGCAGCATCCTGGCTGGGATCTTCATGGGGGCATCAGTGGTGTTTCTGATGCTCACCGGCACCTTACATTGTGCCTTCTTTAAAGCTCTTAGTGGGACCACTTCAGGGATCACTTCTAGACCTGAATGTTTCTCCCGAGGATCTGGTTCCAACATGACAAAGGGCCCAGGTTGCTCCCAGGTAAGCTTCACAGTGGCTCTGAGACAGGTTGCTTCACCGGGCTGTAGCACTATCCCGTTCTTCCCTAACCTCCAGACTTTCCCTACCCCCTCTTCTGGGGCCTTCTGCTCCAAGACTAGTCGCTGGTAGGCTAGCTTCAGCATCGGATGGATTCTGGTGGCTGTAGGGTTCTTCCCTTGTGTTAAGGGTGCCAGGAGCCTCCTGACCAGGTCCGTATTGGTCCTGATTATAAGGGAACTTTTGTTGGTTCCGGGTGGTCGAGGGCAGACCACTGCCAGAGTATCAAATACTTCAGCCTTCCCGTCCACTGAAGGGTCGAAGGTCAACTTTACTGGTCAGTAGCCATCGTAAGGAAAACTCTGTGTTCCGATCCCCCATATCTCCAAGTCTTCGAGTTTTTGAATGGGCAGATGGCTCAGATGTTTATCATAAAAGTCCCTATATAGTAGGGTCACTTGTGCCCCAGTATCTAGGATTGCTCTTGTGTAGACTCCCTCCACTTGAATGGGTACTAGTGGAGAGGGTCCTACCAGTTTTTCTGGGAATGGTTTCTGGGGGGGGGGGGGGGGGGTCTTTCCCTTGATCCCTGCGTTTTCCCTTAGGACTTTTCTTATTCCATTTTTCTCTTGACTTTAATCCCTCTTGGGCTTGGTATGCATTGATATCTCCCTTTTTTTAGGTGTATACTCCCGCTGAGGGACATTATTCCTTTTTGGAGGGGGTTTGCCCCCTTTCTTGCTGGACTTCTCATTAAACTTTGATCCAATGGAGCTTACTGGAGATGGCGGGCACCCGGTTGACTCCTTCACCGGGGCCCTCTGGAGTTTTCCGCCGGCTTGCGATTATTCATTTTCTTTTTCTTTGGACTGGGACATACTTTTCCAATATGACCAACTCCTCTACAGTTGTAGCAAATCGCATCCCCCCAATCCTGTAAGGAAGTGGGTGCTGAGGTATATGGGAACAACTCCTTCTTCGGTCCCTCTTTCTCTGGGACCCTTGGATCCTTTGTCATCAAAGAGGTCAGCATCTCCAGTACCTGGGACATCTGTGACTTCAGGGTATCTACTTACAAGTCTCTTTTAGGGGTCATGGCTGATCTGACCATTACAGGTGTAGAAGAGGTGTGTGTCTTGATGGCTTGCTGGTCTTTTAGTAGAGCCTCTTCATCTCTGATGATCTTCACTAGATCAGGGTAATTCAATGACATGCCTCCTCCAGAGGTTTTCAGGTGGAGCCAGACCAGATCTGAACGTAGTGCTCCCTTTAGGATCTGCTTCATCCTCGCCGCATCTGTGGCTTGGGGCACCATTCCCTTTTTCAGCACGATTTGGCAAAGCATCCTATTCAATCTTCTCACATACTCCGACAGCTTTTCTCCTGGTTGCTGAAAGGTGTGTTCAAACTGATACACCAGTTCTGTCACCTTCTCCAACTGACCAAACTCTTCCTGCAGCATGGCCAAGTAGTCGTAGGCCATGCAAGCAGCATTGCTAAACCGGAGACTCTTTACAGCTTCAGCAGACGTGCCTTTCAAACTCTCAATCACGCGCTGCTTCTTCTGCACTTCAGGCACCTCCCATGCCTCTACCGCTAGTAATGCCTGCTCAATCCAGGTGTCAAAGTCTTCCTCCCCGACAGGGACAGGTAGCTTCCCTGAAAAGATCCTTAGCTTTCGGTAACTAGCCTCTATGTGTACCATGTTGGTTTTCTGACACTTAGTGAGCAGATCCCCTAGGGCATTTAAAAGTTTCGGCCCTATAGTAGTCAGGGGTGTCACCGGAGGTGTCGTCCCCTTGCGCTTCTCTGATGTATGGGATGTCCCTGGCGGTGACCCCGGCGGGGATGGCAGGGGTGACTCCTTCGCGGTCACTGCGTGCGCCAAACCATAGGTCTTGTTATCTGCCGTCTTCACACTTCGACCTCTAAAATTCCCGGGTATTCCATCCCTCCATTTTATCAGTGCATACTTGAACAAGGTTTCTGGATCTGACCTCAGGTCCATCACCCATGACTCTCGATTCAGGGATAACGATACTAAGAGTCGCTCCACCGTCGGCCATTCTTCTCCCGGGAGACTGAGGACCACTGACATGTCTGGGCTGGCCTTGACCGCCTCGCACCACGCTTTCACTTCTAGCGGTTCCATGCCGATACCTTTGGCGTGTTTGATTGCCGCGTACAGGATTCCGGACTCAGCCCCCACGTGTAGCGATACCCCCAACTTAAGAGAGCCGCTGATATTGTTTCGGGCCCTGTACACAGCACTGCCAACCCCCGGCAATCTACTCGACCCTCCCCTGGCACAATTAGTCTAGGGAATGATAGACTGGTAATGTCTCTGCGATTGTCTATGACACAGTCCCACAATAAAGCAAACAGTAATAAAGTATAGTAATTAACACTGATACAGGAGTCCTTAACTATAGCAACTTTACTGTTGTATAAAAGGTAGGTAGAAGTACAGAACATAATAACACATGCAGAGCCCTGCAATATTAGTGACACTTAGCAATACTGTATAAAATATACTAGCACACCACGCTGCAGCTATCCTCCCCGTGAGCAATATGGCGCCCAATAATGTTCTACGCTACCCTGTCAGGCTTGACTTAAAGTAAGGTATAGTCAGGGACAGTGTCTCAGCAAAGTAACAACTCCCAGGAGACTATCAAACTCAGTTCTGGAAATAGTCTCCTGCTAGGATAGTTGATATAGCACTAAGGGCCAAGGCAGTCAGTTGGCCTAAGCAAAGTACTTGGCTATAACTTTTAGCAAGTGCTCTCTCACCACACCGGACTTAGTCCCCGTCCGTAACTTCCACCGCTGTGTATCCGCACACAGGGTCTGCAATAGCCGGGTCTTCGGGCCTCCTGATGTCAGTGAGAAACGAATGGAGATCAGGTGCCACACAGGCTCCGCAGTGGAGTGGAAGGCTCTTTGGAAGTGCGCAAGGCCCAGGCTTCAGGCCTCGCACCAGCAGCAAGTCTGCACAGGGGATCCTCTTGCTAGAAGGGAGGCGTCCAAAGAGGCCGAGCTCCGCCTCCGCTTCACCTTATAGCCCACCACATGAGTCTCTGCGGTTGGCAATGCACCTTGGGTGCTGAACGGGGTTCTGGGTATCGTAGTCCTGGATCCTTAAAGGAGACTCCCGCTACATTAGTAATGTAGCTTTGCTACTCACATTTGTGGCAGGTTGGTAAGGGCCGGCTAGGAACTTGTTTGTTCTGTTTGTGGTCTTTAGGTGTAGTCTGCATCCCTTGTTGATGGCCTGTGCAGGACGTTTTGTTGGTCTGCTGAAGATTGGAGGATGCGTTGTTGCTTGAGAAGTCTCAGAAGCAGCTTGTGTACATTTCCCAAGGTGACGTGTACCATACAGGGAGAAGAAAAAAGTTAGACAAAAAAATAAAAAATAAACATAGGCAAACTGTAAAAAGAGGATCTGTTGGCAGATCGGAGTGCAGTATATGCAACCAATGTGTAGGGGGGTAATAGGAAGGTATATGTAACATTCCTTTAACTGGGGGGTTAAAAAGGTTTGGAAAACGTTTGGAGAAACTAGGAGCCACCATTGTGCTTTTTGGAGCCTCTCTTGTGTGATACTACTTGCAACTCTTGTTCCACAGCTAGTTGTGGTTTCAGAGGGGCCAAAGCCGATGTAGAATCAGGAAGTATGCCCTATTGGCTAAGGTGACCAGATTTTTAAAATGAAATCCGGGGACATATTTTTTTTTTTTTACTAGTAATGGCGGCAATCAGCGACTCTCTGCCCGTCACCGCCGCCGCCCGCCTCACAGCCTGTCAATTCTTAAGGCCCATACAGGTGATTGGACTTTTTGACAACAAACCTCCGAAGGACCTGTTTTTGCAGAAAATCCGACATTGGACAAACTTTTTCATAGGACAAATGTTCGCTGTGAGAACAGACAAACTTTACGGCAACAAATGTCCAATGGAGCAAATCCTATCATGTGTACACAAGTCCAAAGTACAAACACGCATGCTCAGAACCAATGCTTAAGATCAGCCAATAATAGCAGAAGTTGCCCACAGGGTGGCGGTAAAGAGCTGAAAAACCATGTGATTTGGTGAAAGTTTGCTTTAAAAATTCCTGCCGTGTGTATGCATACCGAGGTCATGGGCAAAGCCCTTCGGAGCAAAATCCACGGAAAAGTCAGTTGGAAGTCCGATCGTGTGTATGAGGCTTAACTCTCCGGGCCCCGGCTACTACTGGGTGGGGAGCGGAGGAAGATCACTCCGCCAGGGAAGGCAAGGAGATAAGCAGGCAGGCGGCTGGCCGGGACTTGAGCCAAGGCAGAAGAACATGCGAGCGGAGCTGAATGGGCATGCACCCGAAACTGAAGAAATGGTCCCTCCACTCCGACCAGCACATGATCATCAGAAAGGGGCACAGATAATGGAAAAAATACACCCCCCTAAGCTAAGGTGACCAGATTTTTTTTATGAAATCCGGGGACATTTTTTTTTTTTTATTGGCAAATGGTAAACTATTTTATAAGCATATTTTCCTCGAATGATATATGTAGTGTATGTGTTTATGGAATGATTGTATGATATGTATTTTATTTCTCACATTTCGTCCATAAATAAAGATAAAAAAAAGATACTGCTTAGAATTTTTTGAGATATGACTACCAAATACTATGAAGATAAGAAAACAGAGTGCAGAGTTCAGGAGTGCACTACATAAACAATGCGGGGCTCAGCTGTGCCCATCTATGCAGACTCACCAGTGCCAATCTATGCAGCCTCACCAGTGCCCAGGAATGCAGCCTCGCCAGTGCCCAGCAATGCAGCCTAACCAGTGCCCAGCAATGCAGAATGTAGTAATGTTAAATTGTGACTGTATAGAGTGGAGTGTACGGCAGTGGAATGGAATGCAGGGCTCAACTGTGCCCATCTATGCAACCTCACCAGTGCCAATTTATGCAGCCTCACTAGTGCCAATCTATGCAGCCTCACCAGTGCCCAGCAATGCAGCCTCACCAGTGCCCAGCAATGCAGCCTGACCAGTGCCCAGCAATGCAGCCTCACCAGTGCCCAGCAATGCAGCCTCACCAGTGCCCAGCAATGCAGAATTTGGTAATGTTAAATTGTGACTGTATAGAGCGGAGTGTACGGTGGTAAGTAGTATGTACAGGACAGGGGTGTGGACTGTATGGCGGTGGATAGTTTGTACAGGAGAGGGGTGTGGAGTGTATGGCGGTGGGTAGTATATGCAGGAGAGGAGTGCATAGCGGTGGGTAGTATGTGCAGGAGAGGAGTGTGGAGTGTATGGCAGTGGGTAGTATGTGCAGGAGAGGAGTGTCCCAATCCTGGCACTCTAAGTCATGATTGGGACATCCTATATATGTATGGGCATGTGTGTTTATGCATGTGTACATGTTTTTGAGAATGTGTGTATGAGTGTGTATGTATATGTGAGTGCCACAGTGTGAGTGATAGACAGAGCAGTCATGTGACCCTATACAGATTGTAATATGTGCAGACAGACAGATCCTCCCCATCATTGGACTCACCGGATCCCTGGATTCCTCATGCAGGTGGATCCTCCCCCATTTCTGGACTCCTCATACAGACTTCAACACCGACACCCTGAGCAGACTATGCACTGCCAGGGTGAAAACACAAGACATATGGGGGTGGGGCTGCCCCTGCCAGTCAACTGTGGCTCATTGGTCTCTGGACTAACTGGGGGGCAGATTGACAGTGCATCACAGGAGGTGGGAAGAGGGACAGGAAGGGGGGCAGTGTTACAGGAGGGGGGCAGTGAGAATGGAGGTTGGCAGCATTACAAAAGGGGAGCAGTGGGACAGGAGGGGGGCAGCGGGACAGGAGGGGGAAGCGGGACAGGAGGGGGAAGCGGGACAGGAGGGTGGCAGCGGGACAGGAGGGTTGCAGCGGGACAGGAGGGTTGCAGCGGGACAGGAGGGTTGCAGCGGGACAGGAGGGTTGAAGCGAGACAGGAGGGTTGAAGCGAGACAGGAGGGTTGCAGCGAGACAGGAGGGTTGCAGCGAGACAGGAGGGTTGCAGCGAGACAGGAGGGTTGCAGCGAGACAGGAGGGGAGCAGCGAGACAGGAGGGGAGCAGCGAGACAGGAGGGGGCAGTGAAATAGGAGGGGGCAGCGGGACAGGAGGGTTGCAGCGAGACAGGAGGGTTGCAGCGAGACAGGAGGGGGCAGCGGGACAGGAGGGGAGCAGCGGGACAGGAGGGGAGCAGCGGGACAGGAGGGGGGCAGCGAGACAGGAGGGGGGCAGCAGGACAAGAGAGTTGCAGCAGGATAGGAAGGGGGGCAGCGAGACAGGATGGGGGCAGCGAGACAGGATGGGGGCAGCGGGACAGGATGGGGGCAGCGGGACAGGATGGGGGCAGCGGGACAGGATGGGGGCAGCGGGACAGGATGGGGGCAGCGGGACAGGAAAGGGGCAGCGAGACAGTAGGGAGGCAGTTTTACAGGAGGGGAGGAATGGACAGGAGAGAATGTGCTAGACTGCTTGATAGTGACAGGACAGTTAGTAGAGATTGAAGTAAACTGGGATGGAAAGGGTGTGTCATACAGATGGGTTGTGGACAATGTGGAATGCCCAGAGCTGAGACAGGAGGCTGCAGAATGTGTGTACTGCAGATTTATGGAGAAGACAGAAAATAAAAAGATAAAACAGGAGGATGGGTGCTGACTTACTACATGGTTAGGGTTTTGCAGGGAAGACAGAGAGAGGAGTACATACAGGGTATGGAGGTTAAATGAGCCGGACAAAGTGAGAGTGACTCACACAGAGAAGGAAAGTAAGCTGACAGCAGAGTGGAGCTTAGTGAGGAGGAGGGGAGTGCTTAATAGTTGCAAGAAGTAGGAGAGATAAGGAAGAGATTGGGCTGCTGGAACGGAGGAGTTGGGGAATACATTGTGCCGTGAGACCGAGGAAGGATGACAGTCTGCCCGTTCAGTGAGGAGGAGAATGCTGAAATTCTCAGTGTGCCCTTCTCAATAAAGATTAAGCCCGCTCCCTTCTGCCCATGCCATGCCCTGGCCACTTTAAAGAATGCGCCCTGTGCCCAGTTTGTTTACCTCGGTTGCCCAGATCCCCCCTCCTCCCTGCTGCCTCCTGACTGATACCGCTCTGCTGCATGGATCCAGAAACTGTTATCTAGGGATGAGCTTCGAGTTCGAGTCGAACTCATGTTCGACTCGAACATTGCCTGTTCGCCCGTTCGCCGAACAGCGAACAAATTGTGGTGTTCGCGGCAAATTCGAAAAATCTATGGGAGAAATCTAAAGTGCTAATTATAAAGGCTTATATGCAAGTTATTGTCCTAAAAAGTGTTTGGGGACCCGGGTCCTGCCCCAGGGGACATGTATCAATGCAAAAAGAAGTTTTAAAAACGGTCGTTTTTTCGGGAGCAGTGATTTTAATAATGCTTAAAATGAAAAAATAAAAGTGAACTATTCCTTTAAATTTCGTACCTGGGGGGTGTGTCTGATATGCATGTGAAGTGGCGCATGTTTCCCGTGCTTAGAACTGTCCCTGCAAAAAATGTCATTTTTGAAAGAAAAAAAGTCATTTAAAACTGACTCGCGGCTATTAATGAATTGTCGGCTCCCGGCAATACATAGAAAAGTCATTGATAAAAAAAAAAAAAAAAGCGTGGGGGTTCCCCAGAATTCAATTACCAGGCCCTTCAGGTCTGGAATGGATATTAAGGGAAACCCCGCCGCAAATTAAAAAAAAAATTGACGTGGGGTTCCCCCAAATATCCATTCCAGGCCCTTCAGATCTGGCATGGATTTTAAGGGGAACTCCACCCCAAATTTTTTAAAAAAATGGCGTGGAGTCCCCCTAAAAATCCATACCAGACCCCTTATCCGAGCACGCAACCTGGCCGGCCGCAGGGGAAAAGGGGGGGATGAGAGAGCGGCCCCCCCTCCCTCCTGAACCGTACCAGGCCACATGCCCTCAACATGGGGAGGATGTCCCTATGTTGATGGGGACAAGGGCCTCATCCCCACAACCCTTGCCCGGTGGTTGTGGGGGTCTGCGGGCGGGGGGCTTATCGGAATCTGGAAGATCCCTTTAACAAAGGGGACCCCCAGATCCCGGCCCCCCCTCTATGTGAATTGGTAAGGGGTACATTGTACCCCTACCATTTCACGAAGAAAGCGTAAAAAAATGTTTAAAAAAACACACAAACACCTTGAAAAAGTCCTTTATTTTAAAAAAAACCAAAAACATTCCAGCGGTGAAATCCAGTGTCCCGCGGCGATCCCGATGTCCAGCACTGTCTTTCATTGGTTGTGCCTGAGCGGACCTGATGGGGAACTCCCTCTCAGTATTTTAAATGTATAGACCCGCCCCTTCTAAAGTTCCCCATCAGGTCCGCTCAGCAGACCAGATGCGGAACATGAGAAGGGGCGGGTCTATACATGTATTACCAAAGTGAGAGCAGTCCCCCATCAGGTCCGCCCCCTCGGTATGTCGGACCCGCCTACGTCATTGGCTTGAGCGGGGAACTTCCTTCACTATGTAATTTAAATTTACACAGTGAAGGAAGTTCCCCGCTCAAGCCAATGACGTAGGCGGGTCCGACATACCGAGGGGGCGGACCTGATGGGGAACTGCTTTCACTTTGGTAATACATGTATAGACCCGCCCCTTCTCATGTTCCGCATCTGGTCCGCTGAGCGGGCCTGATGGGGAACTTTAGAAGGGGCGGGTCTATACATTTAAAATACTGAGAGGGAGTTCCCCATCAGGTCCGCTCAGGCACAACCAATGAAGGACAGCGCTGGACATCGGGATCGCCGCGGGACACTGGATTTCACCGCTGGAATGTTTTTTTTTTTTTTTAAATAAAGGACTTTTTCAAGGTGTTTGTGTGTTTTTTTAAACATTTTTTTACGCTTTCTTGGTGAAATGGTAGGGGTACAATGTACCCCTTACCAATTCACATAGGGGGGGCGGGATCTGGGGGTCCCCTTTGTTAAAGGGGTCTTCCAGATTCCGATAAGCCCCCCGCCCGCCGACCCCCACAACCACCGGGCAAGGGTTGTGGGGATGAGGCCCTTGCCCCCATCAACATGGGGACATCCTCCCCATGTTGAGGGCATGTGGCTTGGTACGGTTCAGGAGGGAGGGGGGGCCGCTCTCTCGTCCCCCCCTTTTCCCCTGCGGCCGGCCAGGTTGCGTGCTCGGATAAGGGGTCTGGTATGGATTTTTAGGGGGACTCCACGCCATTTTTTTTTAAATTTGGGGTGGAGTTCCCCTTAAAATCCATGCCAGATCTGAAGGGCCTGGAATGGATATTTGGGGGAACCCCACGTCAATTTTTTTTTTTAATTTGCGGCGGGGTTCCCCTTAATATCCATTCCAGACCTGAAGGGCCTGGTAATTGAATTCTGGGGAACCCCCACGCTTTTTTTTTTTTTTTATCAATGACTTTTGTATGTATTGCCGGGAGCCGACAATTCATTAATAGCCGCGAGTCAGTTTTAAATGCATTTTTTTCTTTCAAAAATGACATTTTTTGCAGGGACAGTTCTAAGCACGGGAAACATGCGCCACTTCACATGCATATCATACACACCCCCCAGGTACGAAATTTAAAGGAATATTTCACTTTTATTTTTTCATTTTAAGCATTATTAAAATCACTGCTCCCGAAAAAACGGCCGTTTTTAAAACTTCTTTTTGCATTGATACATGTCCCCTGGGGCAGGACCCGGGTCCCCAAACACTTTTTAGGACAATAACTTGCATATTAGCCTTTATAATTAACACTTTAGATTTTGAACGTTCGAGTCCATTGTATTTAATAGGGTTCTAAAGTTTACACAAACATTTTGTCTGTTCGCAGGTTCTGGTGCGAACCGAACAGGGGGGTGTTCGGCTCATCCCTGCTGTTATCTTCCCGACTGTATACAGAGGATAGGCCTCTGACCCGGGCATGTAACGGCATCACTTTTCAGTGTACAAGTGAGTCGCTCTGCTTGTACACTGTTGCCGATAGCTGCCCGGGTCAGAGGCTCCTCCCCTCTCCTCTGTATACAGTCGAGAAGAGAACTACTAATAGCGGCTAGTCCCAGGGAGATCCCGCGGCCCGCGGGCACACACCCCCTCCAATCCGGGGACAGATCCGGGGACAGACAGGCTCAGGGGACCATGCCTTCAATCCGAGGACTGTCCCCGGAAAACGGGGACGTCTGGTCAACCTACCCTAAGCTAGTAGGAGCGATGGAGCAGGGGTGTGTAATTCAGATTTTTTTTTTTTATTCTGCACTGACTGTCTTTGAAATTGCCCCTGTTCAAATCTAATCCGGGGACAGACTTGGTCCGGGGACAGTGTCCTCAATCCAGGGACTGTCCCCAGAAACTGGGGATGTCTGGTCACCCTACTATTGGCGTAGGGCGGCTAGGCCTTCTTCTAGTGTATGTACATGGATCTTGAATAATCACACGGACACTTTGTTGTTTGCAGGATATTTTTTTTTATTTATTTCACTGTATTCATTATATGCCCGTGTGCATGCAATCATTGCATGCGACCGAAAGCAAGAAGAAGAGTTTGTGTATATAATATAATGAGCAAGTATGGCTGACCGATTACATATATACTTACTAACTACAAACAGAAACAGAGTTTTTAAAACATTAAAGCAGAGTTCCACCCATTTCTGTGTTTATTAAAAGTCAACAGCTACAAAAAGTGTAGCTGCTGACTTTTAATAAACTGATACTCACCTGTCCCACGGTCCAGCGATGTGGTCGCCAGAAACCCTCGCTTCTTTCCTTCTCTCCGCAGCGCTGGCATTGCAAGTGTGGGCACCCGGCTGTGACAGCTTGCGGCTTCACAGCCGGATGCGCACTGCGCGTGTGCAAGTCGCGCTGTGTGTTCTGAATGGCCGGGCAATCTTCTGGGATCTGTGACGTGTCCCAGAAGATTGCAGGGAAGGGGGGGGGAGTGGAGAACTTCTGCTCGGCGCCGCCACGACATGGGCGGAAGTGGGAGCTGGGTACCTGTCAAACTAGGTACCCGCTCCCAGCCAAAAAAATGACATGCCAAATGTGGCATGTCAGGAGGTCAGGAGTCCTTAAAGCGTAAGGTTCCATTTTTGGGTGGAACTCCGCTTTAAAGTGTATGTCAAGCCAAACCAAACCATTTTTTTAGTTTTGAATAAAGCAGGCAATAGAAAGACAAATCATAGGAAATCCCACATTTTTCAGTTGTCACTAAAATAGAAAGTGTGATTAAATCTTTCAGTGGGCAGACCTGCTCTGGTGAGCACTAAGGGCTTTTCTCCTTACTTTGGAGATATTACCACTCGCTTCTGGTTACATATCTGAAACATGAGGGAAAAGCAACTGTCTCCAATGACACTCAGATAGCAACAGATCCTTGAAGAGCAGGTATTTTCTGCTCTATCCACAACTAACAAAGTATTGACTAAAGATGCCCTTTTAACGACCATTAATAAGATTATTTACTAATTTTACAAGAATATCTTAAAGTAAGGTGACCAGATTTTTTAAATGAAATCCGGGGACATTTTTTTTTTTTTTTACTAGTGTAGCGGGTATATGCTTTCCTATTTTTGAATCTGGTGGGGAAACTGTGATGTGTGGTTCCCTGGGGCCCATCAGGTGGCGCTGTCACCTTGGGCCCGGGGTTGAGCCATCATTTCGGTGGCGTAACTCTTTTGGCCTCTCTCAGCGGTTGTATGGTGGGGCGGGGAACCCGCCGTGCTTGCTGGGAGGGGGTATAAAGGGGGCGGCCATTTTCGGTGGCGGGAGTCGAGTCCTGGGCACCTTCAGCCTGAGCGCAGTGGTTCGTGTCGGTCCCCTAGGCGGCCTAGGCCTAGGGGACGTTCGGAGGTCGTGTTCCATCCCAGGCACCTTTAGCCTGGGGTGAGGTACTTGGGAGGAGGTCTGGAGCTCAGTGCCCACCACTGAGTTCCGCGAGGGAAGGAGGTCCTAGGGAACCCAGGGATTGGGTACCCGAATCCAGAAGGCGTAATGGACCGGTAGGAGATACTTGCTTGAAGACCCGGTGCAGCATATTGCCAGTGACAGGTGAGCCTCCCATCGGAGACCGCCTGGAAGGAAATCCCCCCCCCCCCGCTCGGAGACCTCAGCCCACTTTCAGGAAGGAAAGTGGAGAGTTCATTGTGTCTGGGCCTACTCGCATCCACACCTCCTTGTCTGTTCTGTTCTTTAAGGGAGTTCAACTGATTGTGTTCACTTGAGAAGAATAAAGGAGTGTTGAACTTTGTATGGTGTGGGGCTCATTTTCTGGCGGACATTGTTCAAGGTAATTCTCTTCGGAGACTCCAGGTGCCGAACACTGACCCGAAGGTAAAGAAAGAACTTTTGCTTACACCACACAACTAACTGTGGTGAAGGCTTGGCGTGGTGACCCCGCTCTCTCTCCTCTAAGGTACCCCTAGACAAGAGACAGACGAGCTGAGAGAAGAGGGGAGAGAGGAGGCCGCTACACGTGGGGGCTTGGGTCCGGTATAGTGTTCGTGTTACTACGGAATTGAACGTGTCTGCCTGGAAGAGTTACGAGTAGGCAGGCCATCATTGGCCAAAGTGCATCCCTGCTCCAAGTCGTGGACATGACCCAAGAAGGGAAAGGCCCGCGCAGAAGAGTGAGGAAAGGGGGAAACTCAGCCGTGTGAAGTAGTACACGTGGGGGCTTCTATTGCACTGCGCCACCAGGCACACCCCCACCGCTTAGTTCGTGGGCGTGACTCAGAAAATAAGAAAAGCCTGCGAACTGGAGCAAAGGGGAGGAGTCCAATACGTGTGAGGGACAACACGTGGGACGTTGGCGCAAAAACCTTGCAGTTTGCGATGGATCAGCAACAGGTCACCATGTTTGGACATACATCGTGGATTCCGGTTCACCCTTCTGAGTGAGTGAGTGAGTGAATAACTTGTATAGCGCTGCAAATGCGAACTAAATCGCCTCAAGGTGCTTTGCATCCAGTGACGTCCTGATCCTTCAGAAGAGGTGGGTCTTAAGTTTTTTCCTGAAGGCCCGATGATTTTCTACCCTTCTACCACGACACTGACTGCTGCTGCTCCGGTTATGGTTCCGGGTAGGGATGAGCTTCGAGTTCGAGTCGAACTCATGTTCGACTCGAACATTGCCTGTTCGCCCGTTCGCCGAACAGCGAACAAATTGGGGTGTTCGCGGCAAATTCGAAAAATCTATGGGAGAAATCTAAAGTGTTAATTATAAAGGCTAATATGCAAGTTATTGTCCTAAAAAGTGTTTGGGGACCCGGGTCCTGCCCCAGGGGACATGTATCAATGCAAAAAGAAGTTTTAAAAACGGCCGTTTTTTCGGGAGCAGTGATTTTAATAATGCTTAAAATGAAAAAATAAAAGTGAAATATTCCTTTAAATTTCGTACCTGGGGGGTGTGTATGATATGCATGTGAAGTGGCGCATGTTTCCCGTGCTTAGAACTGTCCCTGCAAAAAATGTCATTTTTGAAAGAAAAAAAGTCTTTTAAAACTGACTCGCGGCTATTAATGAATTGTCGGCTCCCGGCAATACATACAAAAGTCATTGATAAAAAAAAAAAAAAAAGCGCGGGGGTTCCCCAGAATTCAATTACCAGGCCCTTCAGGTCTGGAATGGATATTAAGGGGAACCCCGCCGCAAATTTAAAAAAAAATTGACGTGGGGTTCCCCCAAATATCCATTCCAGGCCCTTCAGATCTGGCATGGATTTTAAGGGGAACTCCACCCCAAATTTAAAAAAAAAATGGCGTGGAGTCCCCCTAAAAATCCATATCAGACCCCTTATCCGAGCACGCAACCTGGCCGGCCGAAGGGGAAAAGGGGGGGGACGAGAGAGCGGCCCCCCCTCCCTCCTGAACCGTACCAAGCCACATGCCCTCAACATGGGGAGGATGTCCCCATGTTGATGGGGACAAGGGCCTCATCCCCACAACCCTTGCCCGGTGGTTGTGGGGGTCTGCGGGCGGGGGGCTTATCGGAATCTGGAAGACCCCTTTAACAAAGGGGACCCCCAGATCCCGCCCCCCCCCTATGTGAATTGGTAAGGGGTACGTTGTACCCCTACCATTTCACGAAGAAAGCGTAAAAAAATGTTTAAAAAAACACACAAACACCTTGAAAAGGTCCTTTATTAAAAAAAAAAAACAAAAAAAACATTCCAGCGGTGAAATCCAGTGTCCCGCGGCGATCCCGATGTCCAGCGCTGTCCTTCATTGGTTGTGCCTGAGCGGACCTGATGGGGAACTCCCTCTCAGTATTTTAAATGTATAGACCCGCCCCTTCTAAAGTTCCCCATCAGGTCCGCTCCCTCGGTATGTCGGACCCGCCTACGTCATTGGCTTGAGCGGGGAACTTCCTTCACTGTGTAATTTAAATTTACATAGTGAAGGAAGTTCCCCGCTCAAGCCAATGACGTAGGCGGGTCTGACATACCGAGGGGGCGGACCTGATGGGGGACTGCTCTCACTTTGGTAATACATGTATAGACCCGCCCCTTCTCATGTTCCGCATCTGGTCCGCTGAGCGGACCTGATGGGGAACTTTAGAAGGGGCGGGTCTATACATTTAAAATACTGAGAGGGAGTTCCCCATCAGGTCCGCTCAGGCACAACCAATGAAGGACAGCGCTGGACACCGGGATTGCCACGGGACACTGGATTTCACCGCTGGAATGTTTTTTTTTTTTTAAATAAAGGACTTTTTCAAGGTGTTTGTGTGTTTTTTTTAAACATTTTTTTACGCTTTCTTCGTGAAATGGTAGGGGTACAATGTACCCCTTACCAATTCACATAGGGGGGGGGCCGGGATCTGGGGGTCCCCTTTGTTAAAGGGGTCTTCCAGATTCCGATAAGCCCCCCGCCCGCAGACCCCCACAACCACCGGGCAAGGGTTGTGGGGATGAGGCCCTTGTCCCCATCAACATGGGGACATCCTCCCCATGTTGAGGGCATGTGGCCTGGTACGGTTCAGGAGGGGGGGCGCTCTCTCGTCCCCCCCTCTTCCCCTGCGGCCGGCCAGGTTGCGTGCTCGGATAAGGGGTCTGGTATGGATTTTTAGGGGGACTCCACGCCATTTTTTTTTTAAATTTGGGGTGGAGTTCCCCTTAAAATCCATGCCAGATCTGAAGGGCCTGGAATGGATATTTGGGGGAACCCCACGTCAATTTTTTTTTTTAATTTGCGGCAGGGTTCCCCTTAATATCCATTCCAGACCTGAAGGGCCTGGTAATAGAATTCTGGGGAACCCCCACGCTTTTTTTTTTTTTTTTATCAATGACTTTTGTATGTATTGCCGGGAGCCGACAATTCATTAATAGCCGCGAGTCAGTTTTAAATGCATTTTTTTCTTTCAAAAATGACATTTTTTGCAGGGACAGTTCTAAGCACGGGAAACATGCGCCACTTCACATGCATATCATACACACCCCCCAGGTACGAAATTTAAAGGAATATTTCACTTTTATTTTTTCATTTTAAGCATTATTAAAATCACTGCTCCCAAAAAAACGGCAGTTTTTAAAACTTCTTTTTGCATTGATACATGTCCCCTGGGGCAGGACCCGGGTCCCCAAACACTTTTTAGGACAATAACTTGCATATTAGCCTTTATAATTAACACTTTAGATTTCGAACGTTCGAGTCCATTGTATTTAATAGGGTTCTAAAGTTTACACAAACATTTTGTCTGTTCGCAGGTTCTGGTGCGAACCGAACAGGGGGGTGTTCGGCTCATCCCTGGTTCCGGGGATCCGGCTAAAGCCAAGGGGTCGATTCGCCTTGTATTCGTGCATGGACGTTGAGGCCCTGGGTGTGATTTGTCCCGGTTGTTCGGGACTGGTGTGCCAACCGTTCGGGCGATGCGAGGCCTGTGGGGAATTCCTTTTTGAAGTGGATCCAGCGGTTGAGAAGCCGAGAACCATTTACCCCGGCCGTGCTGCAGGCAACACCACTCAAAGAGGAGGAATCACTGCTTTGACAGCCATCCCTGCGCACACTGCAGCGACCGCGGAGGAGGTCGTGAATACTCAACGGGAGAAATCCGAGAATGCTGACTCGGTCACCACTGTCTCGCAGCGTCCACCACCGAAGAGAAAGACCGGTATGGTAGCCCCGACCAGCGGTTGTGGTGGACCATCTCGCCCGCTTACGCCCGGCCCGGATGGATCCGCGAGTAAGAGTTCCGGACGTCCCGCTTCAAGTAAAGGCCGAGGTAAGCCAGGCAAAGAGATTTGGTGTGTGGGAAGAGGTGAAGATTCGGTCTCCACTACAGGCTACCTGCCCGCGGAGGAGTGTGACACCTCTGACCTGGAGTCGCTCTCGGATGTGGGAGACGATGTTGCTATTGATGAACTGTTTGCAGAAAAGGGCTGGGACAAAGTACCTCTCGCTTCGTCCCGCAGAACCAGGGACCCACCCATGTCTACGGGGGATAGTACACCCCGGGTGGAGGCACCGGCGCCTGAAGAGGGGTCCCGTTCCCAACCTGCCCTTACATCCCTGGTATCACCTACACCCAAGACCGGGGAAAAGAGACTGTTGTTGCGGGCACCTATGCCCAGATCAGATGTGATCAAGGTCCCTCGCCACCCGGACTCGATAGTTTTGCTTGGCGAAAGGGACAAAGCCACCATGCCTCCTCTGGCGAGACTACAATGCCTATTTGGCCAGAAGGTTGCTGCTGAGTACGGATGGGAGTATCCATACTTGTTTAAGGAGTTGCTGTATGAGGTGGAAGTGTATCGGGAACGCTGGTACAATGACTTTGTGTGGACCCACCTTCAGGTTCCACACGCCCGCAGGTACCTGGCATGTTCCCCCAAGGCCGCTCAGCGTTTTAAAGACTGCAAGGCAGAATGGATGTTGGGACGACACATCCATGCGGACAAGGTGTTGATCTGGCGCAAGGAAGGGGAGGATGTTGAGTACCATCTGGAGACCATGGATCAGCACTTGAAACCACTTGTTCTGCTGCATCCCCGCCTCTATCTGTAGGAGAGAAAAGACTCCGTTCTTGTTCTTTATGCTGCTGAACTTTCTGGGGCCTGTTGTCCCTGTTACCCAGAGGAATGAAGGACTGTTCCTGTTTCTTCTTTACTTTTCCAGCAAGAGATCATGGACTCTGGGGTAGATAGGGCTCAGGAAAAGAAGAAGAGTTCCATGAGTGCAGTTACCGCGACGCTGTCACCAGGTGACTTTTCACACACTCACTTTATGGAGAAAAGGGATTTCCTTACAAAGAAGTTTCTTTCCTCTTACACAAATATATGTGTCAGGGTTTATGTGTGTTAATTTTTTTCTTTTTCCCTCTGCAGGAGAGCATCCCATCAAGACCACTGTGTATGGGGTGGGTCTTATTTAGGGTGGGTGGGGGAAAAGTATAATGTGAATATGTGATTCTAAAGTTATGGTTAAAATGGTGTTGTTTCCCTTCCCTTTCATGTAAGGCTCAGACACAATTGCTTCAGTGACCAAGTTTTTCAAAAGCTCTATTTTGTACAATTTGTAGTTGGTTTCTGGACTGGACTATGTCAGCCGTTGAGGGCATAGTTTGCTCCAGACACTGGGGACCAGTGTCAAATCACCAGGGGGCGAGTGTAGCGGGTATATGCTTTCCTATTTTTGAATCTGGTGGGGAAACTGTGATGCGTGGTTCCCTGGGGCCCATCAGGTGGCGCTGTCACCTTGGGCCCGGGGTTGAGCCATCATTTCGGTGGCGTACCTCTTTTGGCCTCTCTCAGCGGTTGTATGGTGGGGCGGGGAACCCGCCGTGCTTGCTGGGAGGGGGTATAAAAGGGGCGGCCATTTTCAGTGACGGGAGTCGAGCCCCGGGCACCTTCAGCCTGAGGGCGGTGGTTCATGTCGGTCCCCTAGGCGGCCTAGGCCTAGGGGACATTCGAAGGTCGTGTTCCATCCCAGGCACCTTTAGCCTGGGGTGAGGTACTTGGGAGGAGGTCTGGAGCTCAGTGCCCACCACTGAGTTCCGCGAGGGAAGGAGGTCCTAGGGAACCCAGGGATTGGGTACCCGAATCCAGAAGGCGTAATGGACCGGTGGGAGATACTTGCTTGAAGACCCGGTGCAGCATATTGCCAGTGACAGGTGTGCCTCCCATCGGAGACCTGGAAGGAAATCCCCCCCCGCTCGGAGACCTCAGCCCACTTTCAGGAAGGAAAGTGGAGAGTTCATTGTGTCTGGGCCTACTCGCATCCACACCTCCTTGTCTGTTCTGTTCTTTAAGGGAGTTCAACTGATTGTGTTCACTTGAGAAGAATAAAGGAGTGTTGAAGTTTGTATGGTGTGGGGCTCATTTTCTGGCGGACATTGTTCAAGGTAATTCTCTTCGGAGACTCCAGGTGCCGAACACTGACCCGAAGGTAAAGAAAGAACTTTTGCTTACACCACACAACTAACTGTGGTGAAGGCCTGGCGTGGTGACCCCGCTCTCTCTCCTCTAAGGTACCCCTAGACAAGAGACAGACGACCTGGGAGAAGAGGGGAGAGAGGAGGCCGCTACACTAGTAATGGCAGCAATCAGCAACTCTCTGCCCCCTGCCTCACAGCCTTTCAAGTCTTACTCTCCGGGCCCCGGCTACTACCGAGTGGGGAGCAGAGGAAGATCTCTCCACCGGGGAAGACAAGGAGATAAGCAGGGAGGCGGCTGGCCAGGACTTGAGCCAAAGCAGAAGAACATGCGAGCGGAGCTGAATGGACATGCACCCAAAACTGAAGAAATATTCCCTCTGCTCCGACCAGCACATGATCATCAGAAAGGGGCACAGATAATGGAAAAAAAATACACCCCCCTAAGCTGGTAGGAGCGGTGGAGCGGGGGGGGGTGTAAATCAGATTTTTTTTTTATTCTGCACTGATTGTCTATGAAATTGCCCCAGCCCCTGTTCAAATCCAATCCAGGGACAAAACCGGGGACAGATTTGGTCCAGGGACAGTGTCCTCAATCCGGGGACTGTCCCCAGAATCCGGGGATGTGGTCACTAGTGATGAGCCGAACACCCCCGGGTTCGGTTCGCACCAGAACCCGCGAACGGACCGAAGGTTCGCACGAACATTAGAACCCTATTAAATACAATGGATGCGAACGTTCGGATTCTAAAGTGCTAATTATAACGACTATTATCCATGTTATTGTCCTAAACAGAGTTTGGGAACCCGGGTTCTGCACCAGGGGACATGTATCAATGCAAAAAGAAGTTTTAAAAACGGACGTTTTCCGGGAGCAGTCATTTTAATGATGCATAAAGTGAAAAAAAAAGTCAAATATTCCTTTAAATATTGTACCTGGGGGGTGTCTAAAGTATGCCTGTGAAGTCCCACGTGTTTCCCGTGTTTAGAACTGTCCCTGCACAAAATAACATTTCTAAAGGAAAAAAAAGCCATTTAACCACTTAAGCCCCGGACCATTTCGGGCCATTAGGACCAGGCCTGTTTTTGGGAATCGGCACTGCGCTGCTTTAACTGTAAATTGTGCAGACATGCAATGTTGTACCCAAATGAAATTTGCGTCCTTTTCTTCCCACAAATAGAGCTTTCTTTTAATGGTATGTGATTGCCTCTGCGATTTTTATTTTTTGCGATATAAACAGAAAAAGACCGAAAATTTTGAAAAAAAATGATATTTTCTACTTTTTGTTATAAGAAAAATCGAATAAACTCAATTTTAGTCATACATTTAGGCCAAAATGTATTCAGCCACATGTCTTTAGTAAAAAAAATGTCAATAAGCGTATATTTATTGGTTTGTGCAAAAGTTATAGCGTTTACAAACTAGGGTACATTTTCTGAAATTTACACAGCTTTAAATTTATGACTGCCTATCTCATTTCTTGAGGTGCTAAAATGGCAGGGCAGTACAAAACCCCCCCAAATGACCCCATTTTGGAAAGTAGACACCCCAAGGAAATTGCTGAGAGGCATGTTGAGCCCATTGAATATTTTTTTTTTGTCCCAAGTGATTGAATAATGACAAAAAAAAAAAAAAAATTACAAAAAGTTGTCACTAAATGATATATTGCTCACACATGCCATGGTTATATGTGGAATTGCACCCCAAAATACATTCTGCTGCTTCTCCTGAGTACGGGGATACCACATGTGTGGGACTTTTTAGGAGCCTAGCCACGTACGGGACCCCGGAAACCAAGCACCGCCTTCAGGATTTCTAAGGGCGCAAATTTTTGATTTCACTCCTCACTACCTATCACAGTTTCGAAGGCCATAAAATGCCAAAATAGCACAAAACCCCCCCAAATGACCCCATTTTGGAAAGTAGACACCCCAAGCTATTTATTGAGAGGCATGTTCAGTCCATGGAATATTTTATATTTTGCCACAAGTTGCGGGAATATGACAAACTTTTTTTTTTTTGCACAAAGTTGTCACTAAATGATATATTGCTCACACATGCCATGGGCATATGTGAAATTACACCCCAAAATACATTCTGCTGCTTCTCCTGAGTACGGGGATACCACATGTGTGGGACTTTTTGGGAGCCTAGCCGCGTACGGGACCCCAAAAACCAAGCACCGCCTTCAAGGTTTCTAAGGGCATAAATTTTTGATTTCACTCCTCACTACCTATCACAGTTTTGAAGGCCATAAAATGCCAAGATGGCACAAAACCCCCCCAAATGACCCCATTTTGGAAAGTAGACACCCCAAGCTATTTGCTGAGAGGCATGTTGACCCCATTGAATATTTTTTTTTTTGTCCCAAATGATTGAATAATGACAAAAAGAAAAAAAAAAATGTACAAAAAGTTGTCACTAAATGATATATTGCTCACACATGCCATGGTTATATGTGGAATTGCACCCCAAAATACATTCTGCTGCTTTTCCTGAGTACGGGGATACCACATGTGTGGGACTTTTTGGGAGCCTAGCCACGTACAGGGCCCCAAAAACCAAGCACTGCGAACGCTGCAGTTATGTGTGTTGTGTTTGGTAAGTGACAGTGATCGATCGATACTGCACTTGGGTGGGCTGGGCTGGGCTGGGCTGGGCGGAGGGGCTAAACGCAGGCGCTAGCAGGTATCTGGGCTGATCCCGCTAACACTGCGTTTTTGGGAACCCTAAACCGCTGGGGATGCTAGTATAGATCTGATCAGATCTGATCAGATACTATACCACTAAGGGGGGTGTATGCTTTGCGCGTGGGTGTTAGCGTTACTGTCACTAACCTAACACTGCCTGGGGCGACGCAGACCCTCTCTGGCGCTAAAACCTAATTGATCTCACCCGCCGGGCGATCAGGGGGGTTAAACCTTTATTGGGTTATATACGGCGGGTGCCCTGATGCTATAAAAAGCAAACTAATCAACCAGCGTCACCCGTAACCTTTATATGGTGATCACTGGTGAAAGGGTTAACTAGGGGCAATCAGGGGGTTAAAACCTTTATTAGGTTAAATATGGGGGTACCTGACACTATATAAAAACCTGACGGGTAACCTAAATAACTAAATAACTTACTGGCTAACCAGTGACACCAGTGACGCTTATACGGCGATCACTGGTGAAAGGGTTAACTCTAGGGGCAATCAGGGGGTTAAAATAATATATGGGGGTACCTGACACTAATAAAAACCTGCGGCGAACCTAAAAAAAAATAACTGCCTATCTAAAACACCAGCGACACGAATACAGCGATCGGAAAAACAATCGCTTAGTGACGCTGAAGTTAGGGGGTGAAAGGGTTACCTGGGGGGTGATCAAGGGGTTAAACCTTTATTAGGGGGGGTTAGGGGGCTACCCTGGACCTAAAGGGGCCTAATCCTAACTGCCCTGCAACTTTTTACAATCACAGATGACACTAAATGCAGTGATCAGTAAAATAAATGATCACTGCAATCAGTGACACTGTGATTGGGGGCTTTGGGGTGACCTGGGGGGTGATCTGGGGGTGACTGGGGGGTGATTTGTGTGCCTATGTGTACCTACGTGTCAGTGGACTGTTGGTGCACTAACCTGCTTCTTCTCTGCTCGGCGCCGGGAACGAAAAGACCGCGGCGAGGGAGATGACATCACTTCCTCCAGCATGTGTTTACATCACATGGCGGAGGAAGCATTTTCATTGGCCGGGAGCGATCGCGAGGGGGGGGCGGAATCGAGCGGCCCCCCCTCATGCCTGATCGCTCCCGAACACTTAACGGCCGCTCACTGCAGTGAAGGGGGGTCCGGATGGACCCCCCAACTGCACAAAGGCGATCACGTAGATCTACGTGATTCTGCCTGTCGGTGCCATTCTGCCGACGTAAATCGGCGGTGGGCGGTCGTTAAGTGGTTAAAACTGCTTGCGGCTTTAATGTAATGTCTGGTCCCGGTAATATGGATGAAAATCTTTAAGAAAAATGGCATAGCTACCCCATAAACCCCCCCCTACCCCAGCCCATTACCAGCCCCTTTGGGTCTTGTATGGATATTAAGGGGAACCCCGCACACAAAATAAAAAAGGCCCTATATACTCTGAACAGCCATATACAGGCGGTGCATACAAGACAGGGACTGTAGGTTTGTTCTTATGTAGAATCTGTTTGTAATTTTGAACAGCTACATTGTTTAAGTGTAGCTCCAGCCCAAATACCTATTTTTAAGCTTTTTGGAAAACATAGGGAAGGGTTATCACCCCTGTAACATTTGTTTTGCTGTCTGTGCCCCTGTTCAGAACATTTCACCTCACTTTGCGTCCCAATGACAACCGTTTTTGAAATGTGGTGTTTTTATTGAAACAAGGATTGGTGATAAAGCATCAGTAGAGAGGAGACACCTTTCTCCCATATTAATTCTTACAGGAGAGAATTTTCCTTCCAAGGGTTAGATTTCCTCTCACTTCCTGTTGTCTTCTTCCGTTTGCAAGTAGTAGTCGTTTGTAAGTTGGATGTTTGAAAGTAGGGACCTGCCGTATATACTCTGCAGAAATTGGCCCCTTAGGTGTTGGTGTTGGCACAACACTGTAAGCACTCACAGTTACTCTTGGTGGGTGCTGGAACGCCCTGCTGTCAACTATTATATCAGGAATTGTAATAACATATAATTGTTGAACAGTGGTAGTAAAAATTGGGCCTTTGATGGTGGTGCTGGTGCCACAACACTGTAAGGCCTGACAGTTACTCTTGGTGGGTGCAGCAATGGGCCCTGCTGTGAATTATTAGATCAATAATTATAATTGCATGCCCCTGTTGAACAGGGGCTGAAAAATTGGGCCTTTGGTGGTGGTGGTGGTGGTGTTGACACAACACTGTAAGGCCTGACAGTTACTCTTGGTGGGCGCAGCAATGGGCCCTGCTGTGAATTATTAGATCAATAATTATAATTGCATGCCCCTGTTGAACAGGGGCTGAAAAATTGGGCCTTAGGCACTGGTGGCTCAACACTGCAACCCCTCACAGATACTGTACTTGGAGCACAGCAATGAGGCCTGTTGCAAAGTATTGCATCAAAAACTGTAATTACACGCCCCTGTTAAACAGGGGCTGAAAAATTGGGCCTTAGCCACTGGTGGCGGCACCCATAAACCAAAATGATCTTCCAAGCTATCATCATTAATCGGATCATTGAGGAGGAGGAGGAGGATAGCCATAACAGCACAGGCACTCAGCATCAGCATCAGTCTTGAAGGGATGTGACATTTTAAAATCAATTAGTCTGTTATATCAGCATCAGGTGTGTGGTAGCTGGTGGTGATCCAAGACTGGTTCATCTTGATGAAAGTCAGTCGATCAACCGAGTCGGTGGACAGGCGCACCCTGTGATCCATGACAAATCCTCCAGCAGCACTGAATTTGCGTTCTGAAAGAACGCTGGATGCAGGACAGGCCAGTAGCTCAATTGCATACTGTGCAAGCTCTGGCCAGTGATCCATCCTCAAGACCCAGTAAGCCAGAGGATTTTCGGTGGGGAAGGTGTCCAAGTCTGACCTTGCCCCTAGGTATTCCTGCACCATGTTTATCAGACGCTGGCGATGGTTGCTGGAACCGATCATACTTTGGGGCTGCGGACTAAAGAATTGTCTGAACGCATCGGTCAGACGGCCACCTTCCCCACCGCTCCTTCTTTGACTGCCCGAAGCCTCAGCAACTCGTTGTCCAGGACCAGGAGTTTGTAACCTCCCAGTCTCTGGGAACGCGTTGCACAGACCTTTCTGCAAGGCCTCCCGGAGTTGTCTCATCCTCTGCTCCCTCTGCGACGGTAAGATAAGGTCCGCAACCTTACCCTTTTACCGTGGATCAAGGAGAGTGGCCAGCCAGTAATGGTCCCTCTCCTTGATCCGAAGAATACGAGGATCCTTCCGCAGACTTTGCAGGATCAGGGAGGCCATGCAGCGTAGGTTAGCTGAGGCATTCAGTCCGGAGTCCTCTGGGTCACTAAGGACGACATGATCCGCAGTCACCTCCTCCCAGCCACGTACAAGTCCACTGGTTTCTTGGGACTGTAAATCATCCCTAAAAGACTGCTGGTGATGATGCTGAGTGCCAGCCTCCACCTCCATGCTGACACAATCCTCCTCCTCCTCCTCCTCCTCTTCCTGTGCGATGGGTGGGACAGAAGGAACACTGTCTGGGTAAAGGGGGCCTTGAGAGGCAAAGAAGTCCTCCTCTTCCTGCCTCTGTTCTGCCTCAAGTGCCCTGTCCATTATTCCACGCAGCGTGTGCTCCAACAGGTGGACAAGAGGTACAGTGTCACTGATGCATGCACTGTCACTGCTCACCATCCTCGTGGCCTCCTCAAATGGTGCCAGGACAGTGCATGCATCCCTGATCATGCCCCACTGGCGTGGTGAAAAAAACCCGAGCTCCCCTGACCCTGTCCTGGTGCCGTAGTCGCACAGGTACTCATTGATGGCCCTCTGCTGCGTGTGCAGCCGCTGCAGCATGGCCAACGTTGAGTTCCACCTGGTGGGCATGTCACATATAAGGCGGTTCTTGGGCAGGTTCAACTCCTTTTGCAGCTCAGCCAGGCGAGCACTGGCATTATAAGATCTGCGGAAATGCACACAGACTTTCCTGGCCTGCCTCAGGACATCCTGTAAGCCCGGGTACCTGCCCAAGAACCGCTGCACCACCAGGTTAAGGACGTGAGCCATACAGGGCACATGGGTCAGTTGTCCCTGTCGGAGGGCGGAGAGGAGGTTGGTGCCATTGTCGCAAACCACCATTCCTGGCTTAAGCTGGCGTGGCGTCAACCACCTCTCGGCCTGCCCCTGCAGAGCAGACAGGACCTCTGCCCCAGTGTGGCTCCTGTCCCCCAAACACACCAGCGCAAGCACGGCATGGCATCTTTTTGCCTGCGTACTTGCGTAGCCCCTTGAACGCCTACGGAGCACCGCTGGTTCCGAGGACAAACCACAGGAAGAGGCCATGGAGGAAGAAGAAGAGGAGGGGGTGGAGGAGAGAGGTGTGTCACAACCAGTAGTAGCATTTTGGAGGCGTGGCGGTGGAACAACCTCCAACACTACTGCACCTTGTCCTGCATCCTTCCCAGCTGCCAAAAGAGTGACCCAATGGGCCGTGAAAGAAAGGTAACGTCCCTGTCCATGCCTGCTGGACCATGAGTCAGCGGTAATATGCACCTTACCGCTGACCGCCCTGTCCAGCGAGGCCAAGACATTGCCTTCCACATGCCTGTAGAGAGCCGGAATCGCCTTCCGTGAGAAAAAGTGGCGTTTGGGAACCTGCCACTGAGGAACCGCACATTGCACAAACTCACGGAAGGGGGCCGAGTCTACCAACTGAAAAGGCAGCAGTTGAAGCGCTAGCAATTTAGCCAAGCTAGCATTCAACCGCTGGGCATGTGGATGGCTGGGAGTGAACTTCTTTCGACGGTCCAGCAGCTGGGGCAGGGAAATTTGCCTGCTAGAATCGGACGTCGGTGTACTGCTAGCAGAGTGGCCGCAAGTACTTGGCTGTGACACACCTAATTCTACACCTTCATTCCTCTCAGTGCAGGTTTCAGAGAGGACTGAAGGTATAGTGGGGTTGGAGATCCCAGCTGATGCGGTGCAAGGAGAGGTCCGCTTTGTTCTTTGGTGTGGGTCTTTAAGGTAGGCTTGCCAACGAGCTGCATGGCAGGTCAACATATGTCTGATCAAGCATGTGGTGCCCAAGCGGCTGATGTTTTGGCCACGCGATATACGCTTGAGACATATGTTGCAAACAGCAGCTGTGCGATCTGATGCACTCGCCTCAAAAAAGGCCCACACCAAAGAACTTTTTGAATGACGGGCAGAGGCAGCGCCCTGCACAGGCGGAGCTCTGCGGTGTGATTCCGTCGGTGTGCTGCCCATACGCTGGCCACCCAAGGGCATCCTGCCTCGTTGGAGATGTGCCTCCTCCTCATCCTCCTCCTCCTCCTCTCTCCTATTAGGCACCCACGTGGAGTCAGTGACCTCATCATCCCCTCCCTCCTCATCACTGGAGCCAATCTGGCAGTATGCTGCAGCTGCTGGAGCATGACTGCCAGATTGGTGTCCTTCTTGAGCATCCCCTCTCTCTGCTCTCACGCTACTGCCTTCCTCTATCTGGGTATCATCATCAGATCCTTCGAAACGCTGGGCATCCTCCTGGAGCATGTACCCAACACTGTGCTCAAACAGTTCGGGGGACTCCTCAGGAGGAGGACATGGTGGGTCTAGGGAAGGATTGACTAATGAAGATAATGATACCAGAGAAGAGGACGCTTTGGCAGCTGCTTTGCCAGTACCCTGAGCCTGGGTGAGAGAGGATGAGGAGGATGAGGTGGGCTTGGTCATCCACTCTACCAAGTCTTCAGCATGATGTGGCTCAACATGTCCAGCTGCCGAAAAGAAGGACAAGTGTGTCCCATGGCCATGTGCTGATGACAATGCACCGCGTCCACGACCAGCACTGTTGCCCCCAGACACAGAGCTTGCTTGCCCTCTTTTTTTGCCTCCTGACTGTCTGTCTCTCCTTGTTTGCTTTCCAGACATTTTAATGGATGGCCTGCAGGGAGATGGGAAAAACAGCAATAAAGGCTACCTTCAGGTGTATACTGTGCAGGAGGCTTAGCAACAATGACACTGACACTGTCCCCTGCCTATCCTTCTCTGTCCCTAAACACAAGGATTTCAAATATGGTTCAGCAAGATTGGTTTAGCACAGAATAGCACACTGATAGTTTCCCTCACTGTCCTTCTCTGTCCCAACAAACAAGATTTAGCACAGAATAGCACACTGACAGTTTCCCCGAGTGTCCTTCTCTGTCCCTAAACTCAAGGATTTCAAATACGGTTCAGCAAGATTGGTTTAGAACAGAATAGCACACTGACAGTTTCCCTCACTGTCCTTCTCTGTCCCTAAACTCAAGGATTTCAAATATGGTTCAGCAAGATTGGTTTAGAACAGAATAGCACACTGACAGTTTCCCTCACTGTCCTTCTCTGTCCCTACAAACAAGGATTAGCACAGAATAGCACACTGATAGTTTCCACGAGTGTCCTTCTCTGTCCCTAAACTC
Source organism: Rana muscosa (assembly GCA_029206835.1). Taxonomy (NCBI): domain Eukaryota; kingdom Metazoa; phylum Chordata; class Amphibia; order Anura; family Ranidae; genus Rana; species Rana muscosa. Next base: position 18,404,160 of record CM055124.1, on the reverse strand, counting down.
AAGGATTTCAAATATGGTTCAGCAAGATTGGTTTAGAACAGAATAGCACACTGACAGTTTCCCTCACTGTCCTTCTCTGTCCCTACAAACAAGGATTAGCACAGAATAGCACACTGATAGTTTCCACGAGTGTTCTTCTCTGTCCCTAAACTCAAGGATTTCAAATATGGTTCAGCAAGATTGGTTTAGAACAGAATAGCACACTGACAGTTTCCCTCACTGTCCTTCTCTGTCCCTACAAACAAGATTTAGCATAGAATAGCACACTGATAGTTTCTACGAGTGTCCTTCTCTGTCCCTAAACTCAAGGATTTCAAATATGGTTCAGCAAGATTGGTTTAGAACAGAATAGCACACTGACACTTTCCCTCACTGTACCTCTCTGTCCCTAAACTCAAGGATTTCAAATATGGTTCAGCAAGATTGGTTTAGAACAGAATAGCACACTGACAGTTTCCCTCACTGTCCTTCTCTGTCCCTACAAACAAGATTTAGCACAGAATAGCACACTGATAGTTTCCACGAGTGTCCTTCTCTGTCCCTAAACTCAAGGATTTCAAATATGGTTCAGCAAGATTGGTTTAGAACAGAATAGCACACTGACACTTTCCCTCACTGTCCTTCTCTGTCCCTACAAACAAGGTTTAGCACAGAATAACACACTGACACTCTCTCTACCTATCCTTATTTGTCCCTAAACACAAGGAATCCAGGATTAGTAAAGGAAAAAAAATGACACTGTCCCTGCCTATGCTTCTCTTTCCCTGCTCCGGAACACACTACACAAGGCCGCCGCGCTGGCGGCCTTTTATAGTGTGGGGCGTGTACTAAACCCCCTCAGCAATAATTGGCCACAGGCATCCTGCCTGTGGCCAATCATTGCTCTCCTCGCTGCCGGCGCTGTGATTGGCCAAGCATGCGGGGTCACAGTGCATGCTTGGCCAATCACAGCGCCTGGATGACACTGCGATGGCATAGTGCATTGTGGGCCGTTCGCGTCACTCGAATTTGGCGCGAACGGCCCAAATCGTTCGTTCTTCGTCGAACGATCGAACAGCCGATGTTCGAGTCGAACATATGTTCGACTCGAACACAAAGCTCATCCCTACTGGTCACCCTATCTTAAAGTGGTTGTAAACCCTTACAACACACTTTATGCTACAGGTAAGCCTATAATAAGGCTTACCTGTAGCTACCCAGGATATCTCCTAAACCTGAACAGTTTAGGAGATACCCCCTGTATTCGATGTAATCGGCACATGCGCACTGAAGCAATGCGTTGCTTTCAGTGACTGTGTCGTTACCGGCGGGAGTGAAGTCATCGCGGCTCCGGCCAATCACAGCACCGGAGCCGTGATACCGGGAAGTAATTCCGGGATGACATGTCGCCAGCCAGTGCTTTGTCGGGCACTGCAGCGGGGGCTTCGATCCCAGGTGAGTATTACATAATGAGCTAGTATGCTATGCATACTAGCTCATTATGCCTTTGTCTTGCAGGTGTTATATTTTTTATTTTTTTTGCAAAGTGGGTTTACAACCACTTTAACAGAACATTTTCCAGTCTTTGCAAACCGTACCTTGTCTTTTATGGAATGTGCAGTTAAAGAATAACCTTTATACCAACAAACTGATAAAATAACATTGTCTACATAGTTGTAGATACGCATCTAAGGACAGCAAATCTACCATGACCAAGTTCAAGAGCTGGTTCTGGCCAACCCAGTAGATTGTTTAAAGAAAGGCCTGGATTCTTTCCTAAATGCACATAATATACAGTGGGTCAAAAAAGTATTTAGTCAGCCACCAATTGTGCAAGTTCTCCCACTTAAAAAGATGAGAGGGGCCTGTAATTGTCATCATAGGTAAACCTCAACTATGAGAGACAAAATGTGGAAACAAATCCAGACAATCACATTGTCTGATTATGAAAGAATTGATTTGCAAATTATGGTGGTAAATAAGTATTTGGTCAATATCAAAAGTTCATCTCAATACTTTGTTATATATCCTTTGTTGGCAATGACAGAGGTCAAACGTGTTCTGTAAGTCTTCACAAGGTTGTCACACACTGTTTCTGGTATGTTGGGCCCATTCCTCCATGCCGATCTCCTCTAGAGCAGTGATGTTTTGGGGCTGTTGCTTTTGTTTATAGCGCAAGAAATGAAAACCGCAGAGGTGATTAATTACCACCAAAAAAAAGCTCTATTTGTGGGGAAAAAATTATAAAAATTTCATTTGGGTACAGTATGACCGCGCAATTGTCATTTAAAATGTAACAGTGCTGAAAGCTGAAAAATGCCTTGGGCAGGAAAGGGGTGAAAGTGCCCTGTATTGAGGTGGTTAAAGAAAAGATATGATTAGCTGTAACCTTGAACTAATTGTGAGGGGGTTAGCTCGGCAGCGGGTGTGTGTGACCCCCGAGATGGGCTCCCCACACAAAAACAGGCCCAGCAAACGGTGGTTGTGGTTTTCAAAATCAAAAAGGTGCGGTTTATTTTCTATTTACAGTGACAAAACACAGCAAAGCAAAAGAAACATAAACAAAATAAATCCTGGTCAACTTGACCTCTGACTAAACATACAGGTTTCCTAACTAACAACTGGGATCAGCCTAGTGCTGTCCTAGTCCCTAAGTCCCTGGTTTTAAATGTCCAAGCAAATAGCCACACAGGCTTTGTCTCACCGCACAGGGGTTCACTCTCCCTAGACAGTCCACACAGGTCTGGTTCCAGGCATGAGCTAACATCTAATGAAGCTGGGAGTTCTTATAGAGGCCTAAATGAGCTGACAAGCTTCAGCTGGTCTCATCAACTCCCTGTCTGTACGACGCCCCACACTCTCCCTAGAGGTATGAGTCATCCATGAGCCCACTAGCCTTATACAACTCTCCACCTAGTTGTATAAGTCGGCGTAAAGTCTGAATCTGGGCGAAATATATCTACCCCCCTGGATGCAACCAGGTGACTTTACCTTCCTGCTGTCACATACCCCCCCTCTTGTTTTAACCTCGGGGTTGGAACACCAGCAATCAGGCATTCATGTACTCGAGACAAAGCATCCACATTCCCCATTTGAACGCCAGGGCGATGCTTTACTGTGAAGTTGAATTCCTGGAGGGCCAGGAACCACCTATTCACTCTTCTATTTGTTTCTTTGTTTTGAGCCATCCACTTTAACGGAGCGTGATCCGTAACCATGTCAAAGTGCCTACCTAGCAGGTAGTACCGAAGGGAATCTAGAGCCCACTTCACCGCTAAACACTCCTTTTCAACGGTGGCGTAATTTACCTCATGGGACTTCAACTTCCTGCTGAGGTAAATGACTGGGTGCTCTTCCCCGTTCCAGACCTGGGACAATACTGCTCCTAACCCCACATCTGACGCATCACTTTGTACGACAAAGTCTTTAGAGAAGTCGGGTGAGTACAACACTGGCTGGCTACATAAGGCTTGTTTCAAGAATTGGAATGCTGCCTCAGCCTCGGGGGTCCATTTAATCATGACCGACCCTTTCCCCTTCGTCAGGTTGGTTAGGGGCACAGCCTTAGAAGCAAAGTGGGGAATGAATCGCCGATAATACCCAGCGATTCCCAGAAAGGCTCGTACCTGCTTCTTGCTGTTGGGACGTGGCCAACTCTGGATGGCCTCGACTTTGTTGAGTTGGGGTTTTATTACTCCCCTCCCAATGGTGTACCCAAGATATTTGGCCTCCTCCTGCCCAATGGTACACTTCTTGGGGTTAGCCGTAAACCCCGCTTCCCAAACAGAGTCCAGGACTGCTTGCACTTTTGGCAGATGTGAGTCCCAATCTGTGCTATGGACAATTATGTCATCCAGGTAAGCCGCAGCATACTTCCGATGGGGCCTCAGCATCTGGTCCATTTTCCGCTGGAATGTGGCCGGCGCATTCTGTAACCCGAACGGCATTCTTTTATATTGGAACGCCCCGTCTGGGGTTACAAATGCGGTTTTCTCTTTGGCCGACTTGGCCAGGGGGATTTGCCAATACCCTTTTGTGAGGTCAAGAGTCGTCATGTATCGGGCTGTTCCCAGCCGGTCGATCAACTCATCTATACGTGGCATGGGGTAGGTGTCAAATTTTGTAACTTTGTTCAACTGTCGAAAATCGTTACAAAATCGCCAGCTCCCATCCGGTTTAGGCACCAACACAATGGGACTAGACCAATCACTTTGGGACTCCTCTATCACCCCTAAGTTCAGCATTTTCTGTACTTCCTCCCGTATTGCCTCCCGTCGGGCCTCTGGGATCCGATAGGGTTTTAACTTCACCCTTTCACTGGGCGGGGTAATGATGTCATGCTCTACCCCAGATGTTTGTCCCGGCAGCTCAGAGAATACCTCCTTGTTGCGAAGCACAAACTCCTTAACCTCCTGTTGTTGGGGTTGTGACAAGGTGGCTGCTATTCCAACCTCCGGAATCACGCAACCAGTTTGAGCTGGTGACCAAGTGTCTGCGACTAGGGACTCTCTATCCCTCCAGGCTTTCAACAGATTAACGTGATAGATCTGTTCGGGCTTTCGCCTTCCTGGTTGTCTGACCTTGTAATTCACTTCGCTCACTTTTTCCATTATCTCGTAGGGGCCTTGCCATTTGGCAAGGAATTTACTTTCAACCGTAGGGACAAGAACCAGTATCCTATCCCCCGGGGAAAAGGTACGGGTCTTGGCTCCACGGTTGTACACTCTCTGCTGTGCTAACTGCGCTTGGGCCAAATGTTCCTTCACGATGGGCATTACCTGTGCAATTCGGTCTTGCATCAGGGCGACATGCTCAATCACACTCCTGTGGGGAGAACTCTCACTTTCCCAAGTTTCCTTGGCAATATCCAACAGCCCTCTTGGGTGTCTCCCATACAGTAACTCAAAGGGGGAGAATCCCGTAGAGGATTGGGGCACCTCCCTAATAGCAAACATCAGATAAGGAAGTAGACAGTCCCAATCCTTTCCATCTCTATCCACCACTTTCTTCAACATTTGTTTTAGGGTTTTGTTGAACCTTTCAACCAGCCCATCGGTTTGGGGGTGATACACAGATGTACGTAATTGCGTCACTTTGAACAATTTACACAGCTCCTTCATAACCCGGGACATAAAGGGTGTACCTTGGTCCGTAAGCAGTTCTTTACAAATACCCACCCGGCTAAACACAAGAGATAGCTCTTTGGCTATGGTTTTGGCCGAGGTATTTCGGAGAGGGATCGCTTCTGGATAACGGGTGGCATAGTCCATTATAACTAATATGTACTGGTGCCCCCTAGCGGACTTGATTATAGGACCTACCAAATCCATGGCGATCCTCTCAAACGGGACCTCAATGATGGGTAGAGGGACCAGCGGGCTACGGAAATGTGGCATCGGGGCCGACCTCTGACACACAGGGCAGGAGGAACAATAATTTTCTATGTCCTTCATCACCCCCGGCCAATAGAATCTCTGTAATACCCTCTCTCGGGTTTTCTCTGTCCCCAGATGACCTCCAAGAATGTGCCCATGGGCCAACTCCAACACCAACTTCCTGTAAGGTTTGGGCACCACAAGCTGCTCAACGGTTTCTTCTGCCCTTTTTGCCACCCGATACAGTAGGTCCTTCTCTACGCTGAAGTATGGGTAAGTGCAGGTATTATCTGGGTTCACTAACTCGCCATCTATTTTCACTACGTTTTCCCGTGCCTTTATTAGGGCGGGGTCTTTCAACTGTTCTGTGGCAAAGTTTTCCCTGTGAACCTCAAGATCAGAAAACTCCACAGACGGTAGGTTTTCGTCTGAGGAGGTGGGCTCCTCTCCAGTTTCTTGAGTCTCCCCTGCCAATACTGATAAGGGAAATTCTGGAGAGTCCTCACCACTCTCAGGGGAGTTCTGGCTATCACATTCCTGGTACATAGGGGCACCAGTGGGGGGCTCAGGATCATCCCACAGTTCCCAGAACTTCGGAAAATCCCTTCCCACAATGGCGTCATGCGGTAACTGAGATACTAAGCCCACTGGATGAGAGAGGGTACCTTTGGGGGTCTCGAAACACACTGTAGTCACTGGATACTCTCGGGTGTCCCCATGCACACAAATAACAGCTACCTTGCTATTCCCAGAGACCTCTGTTTTAACTAACTCAGCCTTTATCAGGGTCACAAGGCTACCTGAATCCAGCAATACCACAACATTTCTACCATTAACACACATTTTGCATAAATGTTTCTCAGTTCCTCGAATGGCAGTGCATGCGACTGTCGCACACAGCGACTGACGTCTGCCCGTCAGAAAGTCACACTGCATGGGTTCCTCCACAACCGGGCAATTGGCTGCAATATGTCCCGCTTGCCGGCAGCGGTAGCAAACGATCCTTCTTGCGGCCTCTTGAGCCGCTGATTTCCCAGGCTGTTCTCGCCAAACTTGGGGTAGAGCTCCCACCCTCTCACTCTCTCCACCCTCACCCCTTGGAATCCTCTTATCCGCCCCTGGGGATGGTCTGGTCTTAGGGTGGAAAGTCCGAGTGTCTCTGGAAGAGGCCGTCAGGTTCTCTGTAGCCAAGTATTTCTCCACACGATCCACAAGACCATCGGCCGTCTCTGGGTCTCCATGGCTTACCCACTTTTGGATGGCAGTAGGAAGAGCTCTCAAAAACCGATCCATTACAACACGTTCCACAATCTTTGGTGCGGACAAAGTCTCTGGCTGTAGCCACTTTCTGCTCAGGTGAATGAGATCATACATTTGAGACCTGGGGGGTTTTCCAAGCTGGAAAGTCCAGTTATGCACACGCTGAGCCTGGACAGCCTGGGTGACACCCAGCCTTGCCAATATTTCAGCTTTTAGCATCGCATAGTCTTTTGCTTGGTTAGGCTCTAGGTCATAGTAAGCTTTCTGCGATTCACCAGTTAACAGAGGAGCCACCAGTCCAGCCCACTGCTCCTCAGGCCACTTTTCTCTTTCAGCGGTCCTTTCAAATGTGGTCAAAAATACCTCTGGATCATCCTCTCCAGTCATTTTTGTCAATAAACGACTCACCCCAAAGGACGCGGTATTAGTGGGACGGCTTTCCTCACTGGTCTGCGGACGTTGCTGCATTGCTGCTTCCATCTGTTGTTGTAGTCTCTGCTCTTGCTTCTGTAACAGGTCTATGAAGCGGGCCTCAGATTGCTGCTGGGCTTGTTGCTGAGCCTCCAGACTCTGTTGCAAAGTTGCGTTTGTCTGCTGCTGGGCCGCAAGGCTCTGTTGATGAGCTTGCTGCTGGGCTGCAAGGCTCTGTTGATGAGCTTGCTGCTGGGCTGCGAAGTTCTGTTGTTGAGCTGCAAGGCTCTTTTGCAAACCTGCATTTGTCTGCTGTTGATTGGCATTTGCTAGAGCCAGCTGCTTCAGTATCTCCTCCATGCTGGCTTAAAAAAAAACTGCCACTGGTTCTCCACCAACTGTGAGGGGGTTAGATCAGCAGCGGGTGTGTGTGACCCCCGAGATGGGCTCCCCACACAAAAACAGGCCCAGCAAACGGTGGTTGTGGTTTTCAAAATCAAAAAGGTGCGGTTTATTTTCTATTTACAGTGACAAAACACAGCAAAGCAAAAGAAACATAAACAAAATAAATCCTGGTCAACTTGACCTCTGACTAAACATACAGGTTTCCTAACTAACAACTGGGATCAGCCTAGTGCTGTCCTAGTCCCTAAGTCCCTGGTTTTAAATGTCCAAGCAAATAGCCACACAGGCTTTGTCTCACCGCACAGGGGTTCACTCTCCCTAGACAGTCCACACAGGTCTGGTTCCAGGCATGAGCTAACATCTAATGAAGCTGGGAGTTCTTATAGAGGCCTAAATGAGCTGACAAGCTTCAGCTGGTCTCATCAACTCCCTGTCTGTACGACGCCCCACACTCTCCCTAGAGGTATGAGTCATCCATGAGCCCACTAGCCTTATACAACTCTCCACCTAGTTGTATAAGTCGGCGTAAAGCCTGAATCTGGGCGAAATATATCTACCCCCCTGGATGCAACCAGGTGACTTTACCTTCCTGCTGTCACATAAGATATGAATAGCCAATTACAACCCAAGTAAAAATTATGCTAAACTGCAAGAGACAAAAATCTATAGAAAATATGTATGTCACTGAGTGCCAAATGTTCCAAAATATATAGTAATACCCACGTTCGATTTACACCTGATTATTGACTATACAGTGGAACCTCAGATTGCGAGTAGCGCGGTTTATGAGCGTTTCGTAATACAAGCAGTTTTTAAAAAAAAAATCCTGACTCTCTTTGTGAGCGTTTTTTCGCAAGACGGGCAGGATTCAAGCCTCTGGGGTGTGCAGTACCACATTTGGCAAGAGGTGCTGGTGTGCCGGTGATGCTTGGAGCCACTCCGAGATACTCAGAAACACTTTGAGCGTCTCTGAGTGTTTCCGAGTGTCTCCCCCGCACCTCTGGCCACAAGCGGTACTGCATAGACAAGCAGTGGCTGTGGAACGGATTATCTGAGTTTCCATTATTTCCTATTGGGAAACTCACTTTGATATACGAGTGATTGGGATTACAAGCATTTTTCTGGAACGAATTATGCTCATAATCCAAGGTTTTACTGTATAAATAATCCTAGCTGCTGTTCTAAAATTGTACTCCTTGTACATTAAACAACAGATGAAAAATTTAAGAAAAGCAGCGCTAACTATATAAATGACTTTTTTGTTTAGTTTAACCCCTTGCCAAACAGCACACGACCATATACGTCGGCACACTGGCACGGCTGGGCAAATGGGCGTACAGGCATTGTGCATTGTGGCCCGCCGCGAGCTCCGTGAGTCTGACCATGGGTCCCGCGGACTCGATGTCCGCGGGGATACCCACGATCATCTCAACGAGAGGAAGAACGGGGAAATGCTGATGTAAACAAGCATTTCCCCATTCTTCCTAGTGACAGGACACTGATCACAGCTCCCTGTAATCGGGAGCCCCCCACAGTTAGAACACATCCCAAGGAAACACTTAACCTCTTCAGCGCCCCCTACTGATCAACCCCCTCACTGCCAGTGTCATTTTTACAGTAATCAGTGCATTTTTTTAGCACTGATCGCTGTATCAATGACAATGGTCCCAAAATAGCATCAAAAGTGTCCGATGTGTCCACCATAATGTCGCAATCACGATAAAAATTGCTGATCGCCGCCATTACTAGTAAAAATTTTTTTATAAAAATGCCATAAAACTATCCCTTTTTTGTAGATGCTATAACGTTTGCACAAACCAATCAAAAAACGCTTATTTCACTTTTTTTTACCGAAAATATGTAAAAGAATACGTATTGGCCTAAACTGAGGGGAAAAAAAAATTATATATTTTTTGGGGATATTTATTATAGCAAAAAGTATAACATATTGCTTTTTTTCAAAATTGTCGCTCTATTTTTGTTTATAGTACAATAATACAGTATAATACCACCAAAAGAAAGCTCTATTTGTGGGAAAAAAAGGACGTCAATTTTGTTTGGGAGCCACGTCGCAATTGTCAGTTAAAGCGACGCAGTGCCAAATCGCAAAAAGTGCTCTGGTCTTTGGCCAGCCAAATGGTCCGGGGCTTAAGTGGTTAAAACTCATTGATGACCAAGGTGTGCAAACATTTCATAAAATAAGCGTTCCCGCTGAAAAAAAACCCCTGCCTAGTGCCAATGTGACCATATATACCTTAAAGTGATACTAAACACGAGGGATGAGCTTTGAGTTCAAGTCGAACTCAGGTTTGACTCGAACATCGTCTGTTCGGTTGTTCGTCGAATTGCGAACATCATGGGCCGTTCGCGCCAAATTCGAGTGGCGCGTCACAGCCCATAATTCACTGCGGCATCGCAGTCCATTACTGGCTGATGATTGGCCAAGCATGAACTATGACCCGCATGCTTTGGCCAATCACAGCGCGGTAAGAACAGAAAGCCATAATTGGGTGGCTTTGGCCAATTATGTCTCAGGGGGTTTAGTACACGCCCCACACTATATAAGGCCACCTGCGTGGCGGCCTTGTGTAGTGTGTTGCGGTGGCGGAGAGAGATAGAGAGGGAGTGTCATTTCATTTGAGTTAGAGCAGGCAGGCGAGCCAGTTAGCTGCAGTTACAGTGTATGGAGGATATATCTGCATCCTAGGTGTTGTATATACACTGTATATATATATATATATATATATATATATATATATATATATATATATACACTGTATTCAGTTTAGCTAGATCCGTTCCTGTTATTTTCTTCCTAATATACTGGCAGGCAGGTGATTGTGGTAGCTGCAGTATTTCCAGTCAGTGTACTGTGTCCTCTGCACAGTGGGCAACTAAAGCTAACTGAAGACAATTGCTGGTGTTCTCTTACTATTAATAACACAGGCAGGCAGCTGCAGTATTTTCAGCCAGTGTACTGTGTCCTCTGCACAGTGTGCACCTAAAGCTAACTGAAGACAATTGCTGGTGTTCTCTTACTATTAATACCACAGGCAGGCAACTGCAGTATTTCCAGTCAGTGTACTGTGTCCTCTGCACAGTGTGCACCTAAAGCTAACTGAAGACAATTGCTGGTGTTCTCTTACTATTAATACCACAGGCAGGCAACTGCAGTATTTCCAGTCAGTGTACTGTGTCCTCTGCACAGTGGGCACCTAAAGCTAACTGAAGACAATTGCTGGTGTTCTCTTACTATTAATAACACAGGCAGGCAGCTGCAGTATTTTCAGCCAGTGTACTGTGTCCTCTGCACAGTGTGCACCTAAAGCTAACTGAAGACAATTGCTGGTGTTCTCTTACTATTAATAACACAGGCAGGCAGCTGCAGTATTTTCAGCCAGTGTACTGTGTCCTCTGCACAGTGTGCACCTAAAGCTAACTGAAGACAATTGCTGGTGTTCTCTTACTATTAATACCACAGGCAGGCAACTGCAGTATTTCCAGTCAGTGTACTGTGTCCTCTGCACAGTGTGCACCTAAAGCTAACTGAAGACAATTGCTGGTGTTCTCTTACTATTAATACCACAGGCAGGCAGCTGCAGTATTTTCAGCCAGTGTACTGTGTCCTCTGCACAGTGTGCACCTAAAGCTAACTGAAGACAATTGCTGGTGTTCTCTTACTATTAATACCACAGGCAGGCAACTGCAGTATTTCCAGTCAGTGTACTGTGTCCTCTGCACAGTGTGCACCTAAAGCTAACTGAAGACAATTGCTGGTGTTCTCTTACTATTAATACCACAGGCAGGCAACTTCAGTATTTTCACTCAGTGTACTGTGTCCTCTGCACAGTGTGCACCTAAAGCTAACTGAAGACAATTGCTGGTGTTCTCTTACTATTAATACCATAGGCAGGCAACTGCAGTATTTTCAGTCAGTGTACTGTGTCCTCTGCACAGTGTGCACCTAAAGCTAACTGAAGACAATTGCTGCTGTTATCTTACTAATAATACCACAGGCAGGCAGTTGATTCAGCTAGCTGCAGTATATTAGTGTACTGTATACTGTGCACAGTGTGCAGCTAAAGCTCACTGCAGACAATTCCTGTTGTTTTCTTCCTAATAATACTACAGGCAGGCAGTTGATTCTGATAGCTGCAGTATAATCAGTATATATATACATCCCAGCTTTGTGCAGCTACATCTCACTGCAGGCCATTACTATGTCTGGAAGGCCAACAAGGAGAGGCAGACAGTCACAAGCCAATAAAATAGGGCAAGCATTCTCTGTATCTAGAGGCAACAGTGCTGGTCGTGGACACAGTGCATCCTCATCAGCATGTGGCCGTGGGACACGCTTGTCCTTTTTTTCAGCAGCTGGCCGTGTTGAGCCAAAACATGCCAAAGACTTGGTAGAGTGGATGACCAAGCTGTCCTCATCCTCTCTCACCCAGGCTCAGGGTACTTTGTCTGGCAAAGCAGCTGACAAAGCAGCCTCTTGACTCGGCTCAATGGCATCAGTCACTCCTTCCCTAGCCTCACCATGTCCTCCTGAGGAGTCCCCCGAACTGTTTGACCAGTACAATGAATATGAATGAATGGGATTTTTAACGGTGCAAAAAGACACAATGGGGCTGATTTACGAAACGTTTGCGCCATGAGTATCGGCGCATCTGCGTGCGCAATGGCTGTTTTGGTATTTACAAAACATTAGCGCCTGTAGCGCAGCCCTATTTCCCATTTACTATAGTGTTGTCGGCGGACGGGAGGAGGCGCTCAGTGCGCCACTATGGACCTGGCGCACGGCATGTTAAAATCTAAATATAAAGAAGTTGGAAGTGAG